>JAOTRN010000028.1:6849874-6864201 GCA_028566695.1 Bagroides melapterus
ATAAGAAAAACCTAGCTGTACAATAGAAAATATAGAATTGTGGGAATGGAGTGAACATAAAAGAATGAACGGAATGTCCAGGGGTGTGCAAATATGCAGTAAAGTGTTGTAGTGTATACTGTATACTGTAAAATAAATAATAAATCAATAAAAACAGTAGAGTAGAAAAGTCCTGAAATGTTGGTTGCCTGCGTCAGGAGTTTCAGCATTAACCATAGAACCCTAGATAACTACAGGCTTATAACACAACAATAAACTAAAGATGTTTTCAAACCAACACAGAAACGGTTCAGTAATGTTTCATCACATTCTATGATCTTTTCTTATTTCTTCTTATTTCTGTTCATTCTTTTTACAGTAAGTTTATTTCTATGCACGGTGTAAGGAGGAGTGGCCAGGTTTATGGTTCACCTCCAAGTTGTATACCGAAACCCAAAATCATTAGGAAAGACCATCCCAGCTTCCAAACTGGAATCGTTCTCATAACCTGATAAACTGTTATTAAAAAAAAATAAATCATCCCATGTGCTTTTATGACGGGGCTGAAAATATCATCGTTGTTTTTTACATAGAGATTTCTTGCTATTTTTCTTGAAGGGCATTCTCTGTGCACACTGCTGCATGTTGGTGACATTGGTGAGGTTTCTATTAGGTGTTCATCTGTTCATAACGGAAAAAATCTCAAAACCTTCGTGTTTAAGAGCGTCCGGAATAGTTGGACGGTCTCACAATAGTCATTAAAGTAAAAAGCAACAGTTTATACACAGTAACGTGTTATTATTTCAGTTTACATTAGCAGATGGACTGGTAATGGCTCTTTAGGAGGTTAATAAGATTCTCTCGGTGTCCCTCTCATGCGTAATTATTATTGATTATGCAGTTAGTAGGATAATTAATGGTTCTCATGTAATGAGTTTTAGAAGAGTCAACCTTGACCGACAACACACAGTGGCAAATAACCTTGGTGCATGAGATGGATGCTATTTATTTTGTAGGATTGTGTTTTAGTTTTTACGCTAACTTTTGAAACATTTGAACCCCCGAAGCTGTTCAGGGAAGCGTTTCCGTTGTCTGATGACGAAAAAGAAGAGTCTCCAGAGGAAAGATGTTTCTTCCCTCAGGCCATCAGACTCTTCAATACAGACATGTCCGTCGTATAAATCTCTTAGGATTCCGTAAAGACTCATTTACTCCATTGAAATTCTGCACACTGCACTTACATGTAACTCACCTGCATGTTAAATATATCACATACATATTGCACATCACATTCTGTTATCTCTTCTTTCTTTTTTCTTTTCTTTTTTGTTTTTTAACTTACTTCTTAAATTTTGTTTATTTATACGCATGGTCAAGGAATGTCAGGGTTTCATGACATTTCAAGTTGTATACTTTATATAACTGAGTATATGATAAATCATTATCATTTTTGTGGCTTTTTTTGTTTAAGGTGGAATTTTCTCAGCCGTCCTGTACAACAACACGTCCGGCTCTCTGAAGACGATTCGCTCCATCGCACCGCGAAAGTCGTCGGTCCCGTCTGTACTGCAAGGTATCCGAGAGCTCCACTCTCGATGGGGGCGATCCGAATGGGGGAGACTTTTCAAAGAAGCCGTAACGTTAGCTCAGGAAGGGTTCTTCATAGACGACGTCCTGGCCAGGGCTTTGGAAAGCCATAAGGATCAAATAGTGGTTTCCAGGCTGTGCGACCTGTTCTGTGATGCGACCGGCCGCGTGAAATCGGTGGGAGCGATCGTCAAAAATCAGAATCTGTCAGAGCTTTTGCAGAGCGCCAGCCAGAATGAGAACAATTTCCTAGAAACGCTAGCCGTGAAATTGTCCGAAGACCTCTCCGTGAGCGAGAGGCCAGCCTTCTTAGCCGGCATTCAGCACAGCCGTGGAGAAATCAATGACTCTGTTATCGTCGAGGGAGAGAAATATTCTGTCCTTTCAGCCAGTTTGCCTTTCGCAGGCCAGATGCTATCTGATATATTAGAGCAAGTCAGGCAGCAAAGCCTTTCCTTTCAGGACGGTGCAGATTTGAACAGGACCTCTGCTGCCTACAGAAATCTTTTAAACTCGATTCAAGTACGCAACAGTTCAAGCCTGGCTCAGAAGTATCCAGGCCTCGTAGACACATTGTCTCTTAATACTCAAAACAGTCACGTTGCTGTGCTGGATCAGTCTGGTAATTTTGTCATCATGTTAGCTTCACTCAATAGCACATGGGGATCCGGGCGCTTTTTGCCATCCAGCGGGATTCTCCTTAACAGCTTTAGCACAAACTCGCCTCGCTTCAACATTCCACTGGTTCTAAGACTCACTCAGGACGACGTCTCTCTCGATGCCGAAACAGAAGACAACGGAAAAGAACTGGAAGTAGAAGTTGTCGTCGTTACTGGAGGGCTTTCAGCTGTATTTAACGCTGCTGTTCTTTTGCACAACAGGATTGATTTAGGAAGGTCTTCTAAAGAAACTCTTAGCAGCCCTCTCCTCCATCTAGAGCCGGAAATGTCTTCGGGTCTTTGTCTGTCTTCCATTTTAAATGACTCGGACATCTATAAGCGGTTCTCTGACGTAGGACGTGAGCTCGAGCAGGTGGACGAGTGCGCGGATCATTCTCTGTCTTTGCTACTGCGGTTGCATGCAAATCACGTTGGCGCATATGGAGCTCCAGCTGCTAATGCTCATATTGATGGCTACTGACAGTTTATGTGTCTTTGCAGTCAAGCAGCGTGACTATTTATCACGATCCTTGACAAGAAATAAAATGAAAACGATTTTTTTTTTTACATTAAATAGAGAAGGTGAAAGAGAGAACTGTTGGGTTCTCTGTACCGCAGTCACACCAAATGAACGAGTTTGTGCCGTGCAGAATTTGCTGTCTCAGACAAAAATCACACCTCATAAAAGAATTCTTCATTCGTGAGTTGAGATTGGCGGAGTTCGAATGCGTAATACCGCACGCTCCTCCGCAACAGTTACCAAAGACAGTCGAATACAAAGTTCTGATTGTGTCATTATTCGCTAAGATTATCTGATTAAAATCTCAGCGTGAGCACTACTGCAGCACTCATCCAAAAGCCATCAAGTTTTATCATCTCGGTACAACTATAAATACAACTGCGGCACCGTCGAAACAAACGAAACGACTTGTTTACAACACCACGTTTTCTCCACCGATCAATCACCTTAGCACAAAGTAGTCATTTTAATTTAATCTCAGGAGTCTTCTTGGAGAATCTGCACCCTGAAATCTGAAATAGAGACCACTTTATCAAACACTCGGTTAGCGAATTACAGTATATCCGGATTAGCTTGTACAGCACGACAAGTACAGATCTTAAAAAAACTGCTGAAAACGCACAATGTAAAACAGACGTTACTCAGTTTAGCTGTCTAGCAGTGATGTAGATGCATTTTAACAAGGATTCATTCTTCCCCACCAAGTCAGGCAAGCAGATTGTTCATTAATTTAATCTCTACACATTTCAGTGATCTCCAACTTATTACTGAAGAGCAAATATTTACACATGTGGTTTGTATTCGGTTTAATTAATGTTTGTTCATTCTTTTTTTGTCCATTATTTCTAAGTCCAAAACTGTGTTCGCTTTATCGTATTCCGAATCCTGGAAAAGCGTAGATATCATGTCCAGTGGCGCATATCTGGCATTTCTCTTCAGGTGGGAAAATGGTATTTCTACCCCATGCAGAGAAATCGTCAGTATCTTTTAACCAAAGCGAGATGTCTATGAATTCATGCATACACAAGAGGACAGTTAGCGCTTCCGCCCAAGCATGACCAGCAGTTCAAAAACATGTGATGGTCTCACATATCTAGGATGAAGCACATGTAAGCCAGGAACATGTAAGCATGGAAGCACACAGGAAGAAGAAAGAAGCAATTGGATTGCTAAATCTCAACAAACATTTCATATATATATATATATTTGACACTTTATCCAAATGTGTTTTGGATCCCGGAGACGTTTTGCCATATAGACATTTTTGCCCTTCTGTACAGAAATACTAAGAGGCCATGCATCATTATATTTTTTCTTTCTTGTTTTGTCATGATTACAAGTTCCCTTTTCTCAAGATCTCTGCATGTACCCTATTGTTAATATGTAAAGGATTGTTAAAACGTTAAGCCTTTATTCTAAATAAATACTGTCGATTGTTTTGTTTTCGTTTTGTCGCTCATTTATTTTAAAAAGGATCGTTTTGTATCAATTTATTGTTCTGTGGTGTAAGAGCTTGCGGACGCTCGCTTTCCTCTTTCAGCGCTATTACCGCTAAGTATCTAAAAGCCGCTCCTACAATATACGCGCGGTTAGTTTAACTGTGCTTTCAGAGACAGCGGCTGGATTAACCGCAGTAGGGTCACTATATCGTCTTCGACGATAAAGATGCAGATATCACAGCCTCCTTCTTAAGTGTCAAATGAGTCCCTGATCAAAGTAAACGCGCATGCGTGATCCGTTTTGCTGCCTCTAGAACATGTTCTTATGCAGAGATCATGAGAAAATTAAGTCGTTATCACGACAAAACATTTTTATGTCGAGATAACGAGAAAACAAGTAAAAAGAAATACTGCATGGCTTCTTAGGACTTACACTTTGCGTACGTGTGTGTGTGTGTGTGTTGCTTAAATTTTAAAATGACACTGTATATTCAGCACATATTCTGCTACAATAACGTAAGCAACGTGAATGTACATCTTTGTATATTAGGGCAAATCGACTTGTTTAGTAAACAAGTAAAATATATTTTCTTAAAACTTTTGACTGCTGGATTTTATATAGCTGAGTCTTTGATGTTGTGAAAACCGTCCTAAACAAACTGTTTAATAACTCTTTAAGATATTATTTCACGATTAGTTTACATCCTGTGTCTGGATTATGCACTGAAAATCACAACGTGTCATTAAAATCCAAATCTAAATCTAAATCTCTGTTTATTTTACCATTAAATGTTGCACAGAAGTGTGAATATCATGCGATCATCATTGCAAAAGTCTGCGCAAAAGTCATTTGTGTCCTGCTAAGTGCACAAGATGTATTAGAGCAAGAGGGTCACACATATGACCCGTGGACCCAATAAAACCTCTGATCATGTCCACCTAAACAATCTAAAATCTGTCATATAATGGAAATAGTTTTTCAGACTGTAATTGAATTGAAATATTGAAGAAAAGAACCACTAGTGTGGATAAAGAGAGCAACACAAGACTCAGGTCATTAACTCAGCTCCTGACATCATGTGTTAATGATATATAATTGTTTTATTAACAAGCTCAAATGAATGCTGTTTACAGCTCTTTCTTTCTTTGTTTATTATGTTTAATTAATTTCTGGGAGTGAAAATATTTAGTGATTTGATGAACTTGAATTTCCAAAATGTCTTTTGTTTTTTTTAATGAATTGCAGTCTGTACATTTAAGAGTTGTTGATGTTGATGTGTTCTTTTCCAGCCAGTTGCCCCTGGAGTACAACTGACTTAAAAAATTTTGACACCCTGTGTATTAAAGACTCCATGTTTCACCCACCTTAACAAGTTGTGTTCAGTATAACCTAATAAGGTTAGCTCAATCATGTGATTAAACAATTCTTCACGAGTCATTACTGACGGTCACAACAGGACAGATATTTCTGCAGGTGCGTTTGGTAATAAGTGTAAATTCTAATCTTGAAAGCTATTAGCTACTCGTGCGCTCTCTGCTATGCAAATCCGGTGTATCCACAGACAGACGACATTATCTTCCAACCTCCGGAGAGCTGCAGGCTTGTTACATTAATTTAGATGAATGTGTACAAGGCGTGTATATTGATGCCGTGCTTCACACATCTCTTATCAGAGCACTGCCTTAGGGGTTATCTGCGTTCCCCATCCCGCTTTGATAAATCTTGATTTTTCACGCTGCAGGTGAGCGGGTCTTCTCTGATGGAAAAAATTGCTTCCATTATTGCTGTGGAAGCAGAATCTTTTCCTTTCCTCTGATTGTAAAAGATGTGGTCCGTCTTTGTCGGGCTTCCGCTGTAGGCTTTGATTTTCCTCCCCCTGACCCACTGTAATGTGTGCTTCATCCTCTCCTCCTCCTCCTCCTTTGCACCACAGAATACTTCATGGCTCCGGACGCGCGGTTTCACGATGCCCGGTTTTAAGGTTTGACTCCTGTTAACTGGTTAAACTAAGAAAACTTTGGCGTAATAAATTCACATTGATATATCGGCAAGATTTATCATTTTACCAATCTAATTATGATCATCTGATTAGAACAATGCTGAAGTCATTCTTTGTAGTTTTTTCATGACAGATTTTATTGTACTTTTATCAACCACATTATACAGCGTTTTTATGTCACTTCAAATGCACGATTGACTTCCGTCAAATTAAAATAATTTTCTTTTTGATGCTGATCTAAATGAGTTATTTTCTATTATTTTTTTCCTCTGTGAATGTAACCTGTAGGTTAGACCGGGCTTTTTTTTTTATCTCTGTGAAAAGAAAGCCTTTCTTATCTCCCATGCTGCAGTAATACATTTATTCGGAGTGGCAGGGAGTCCGTGAATATTAAGTTCATGTTTGAATTAAAACGTTACCTTCAGCTCCACCTGTCTAGAAGGTCTGTTGTCGTCTCCCGCTCAGGTACTCAAAATATATATGATTTTAAAGCCTAACTCAGGGTTTTTATTTACAAAGTCCAGCCCTGACGTATCCAAAATGCTAAAGAGAGTTAGCATTGTTTTCCCCCACAGAGCTCTGAACAGGTACTGAGTACAAATATTAATAAAATATTAATAAAACTCATCTTGTGGACTTTTTTTAAGGAACTTTGCATGACAAATCATGACCTTTGCGTTGCCGTTTAATCCAGTATGAGTGCAGAGGTTTTCTTGATTTTTATTCTGATTTTATTTATTCATTATTTCAGCTTTAGAGTTGATAACATTTGCATCTTGCAGTTTCTCCCATCAAAACTGGTAAGAATTGTGAATCATGATATTTATTTGCTGCTGAAAATGCGACAATTATTGATTCTTATATTTGATATATTCACTATTTACTATACTGTATAACGTTAATGATAATTATTTCGGTCAACTCTATAAACTTATATGGTCAAAAGTATGTGGACACCTGACCATTACATCTATATGAAAGTCTTCCTCAAACTGTTGCACTAAGTCCTTGTATACTGTAGCAATAAGCTTTCTGGGGTCGAGCTCAAACCCGTTCCAGCTGGACACTGCCCCTTTGTGCAAACTAAGCTTTGCCAGGGTTGGAGTTGAAGAACTCGAGAAGCCTGCACCGACACCTGACCTCAACCTCGCTAAACACCTTTGGGATGAACTGGAACACCGACTGCGTGTCAGTGCCCGACCTCACTAATGCTCTTGTGGCTGAACGAACTCACTTCCTAAGAAGAGTAAAAGTTATTGTAGCAGTAAAGAAGGAAGCAAGCAGTGTTAAAATTGACTTTAATTTCACCTCGTTCATTTAAGATGCATGGTATAATGATTCATTTACGAGTCTGTTTTTATAATCACTTCTTGTGTCATTCTTTGCCAAGTGGCATTGATTATTATATTCACATATCATTGCATCATTAAGTACCATGTTCTGGAGGCACTTCATAGAATCTGTTGCAGCCCAAAATCTACACCTACATCTGGATTTCTGTAAATCTCTACTGGCAATATCAGGTTATAAATAAAAGAGCAATACAAATAAAATGGAATTGGTTCAGGGGTTATATCAACTTGACAAGACAAAAGAAATCCTCATGACAGCTTATGACTTTTGGAAGAAGGCTCTAGAAATATTTATGTTGTTATGGTTTATGTAGGTGTGAAGCTGCGTTCTGATCTAACTGCATGTTCACATTTGTAATATTAAGACTCCTGGAGGTGAGAGAAAACGCTTGACGTAACGTTGATTGAACCATGAAGATGATGCAGTCAGGTAGGGCTCAGAGTCTAAGAGAGGAAAAATGGCCGCGCTCTCTGGGTGGAAATGATTACAGTCGTCTGTCTGTTGTTGATTAGACTGGAACTATTTGGAGCTCGGCTTTTAGAAAAGGGTTAGTATTTGCAGCCCTGGTTGAGATACAGTGGCTGAGAGGCAGATATTATGTCATGAAACAGAGGTAGCTAGTGGCAGGGATTAGTAATGGGAGAAAATGGAGAAAATGGAACGTTAATATAAATTTAATATTAAATAATTACGAGTCTCCTGCAGCTGTGGCATCTCGTCTCTGAGAGTGTTATACAGACATCTTATAAAAGCAGCAGCTCTATTGATTTAGCAGTGTATTATTTGTATCACTGCAGATTAGTAGTTCAACAGCAGAGGATATGCAGCGCCTCCAGCGCAACGTGCTAGAGAGTAATTTATTGACGTGGCTGTTCATAAACATAAGCATCTGCTTAGATGCCTGTTTCTGTTCTCCACTTGTCAGTCATCCCTCTTAGCAGGAGACCTTTGAAATATGCTACAGTGTCATCCCTGATCATTTATCTTTGCTTAATTTCCGATTTGCTTCTTTCATCTGCGAGAGAGGCTTTTTCGGTTCATCTAACAGGACCGTGGAGGACGTGTAGCGCAGAAGGAAATTGGTATGAGATTTATTGTTGGCCTGCGAGATTATTTCAAGCAAAGACTTGCTGCTGGTATTATTTGACACCTATAAAATATACTCAGCAGCCCAGACCAGAATGAAGCATTTACTCTATACAGTATGTACTGATCTGTAAGTCACCCTGAGCTACAAAGCCATGTAGTACATGCAGTTGCCTAGTGACTAAGTAAGAACAAATGTTGTGTTACTTCCATGCAGCCCTAAAGATATTTGAACATTGAGTACTCATACATGACATACGGCCCTGTAGGGAATGTGTATTATCGGCAGTAAATTCCAAAATAAACCACTAGAACACCTTAATTAAAAATGGGTCACAGAAATCCTGATGTGCTAAATTGAATTAACAAGTAGCTTGATTTGTGATTCATTGTGATTCACCCTTTGAGTGAGCGTTGGGGGGGAAAAACCCTAAAGTGTGTAAATCGTTCAAAAACGGTTGTAAAAGCAGCACAGCGTTAAGACGCTGTTGTTCAGAGATAAAGCTCGCACTGCTCTTATCTGTCCTGGAGCACTGGAAGGAAAGAAACGCACCGAAAGCATCATTGTTGTCATCGTAATGACATCCTGGCCATGTGGAGATTTCCTGCCGCACGCCACACAGCCACCAACGTCTCCGCCAGGATAGATGATATATAATTTATTCATTTCTACCTCTTCCGAGAGACCTACAGTGCTGCAGCTTCACATCTCCTCAATAGACTGGCACATTATTCCAGGCCATGAGCATCCATTAAGAACTGAAATAGGGCGTGTCATGTTCTCGACAAACAGCTCATTTATTAAACCCTCCAGGAAAAGACATACGAAGCTTTTTAGTACAGAAAAAAATAAAATGTTTATTCTTTTTATCGGTTTATAATGATCCTTTTTGACCCATATCCTCACCAGGTACTTACAACAGGAAACTGAGGTTATTTATCTGAGGTTTCTTTTTCTCTCTCTTTTTTTTCCCTTTTCTTTTTTTTTTTTTTAGCAAAAAAAACAAACAAACAAAAAAAAAACATTCTTGGCCACTTTTTTCATTTAACAATCAATAGTTAATAAAATGCAATCCATAGTACAGTCCACCGAAAAACGACTATATCTTTACAATAGCGACACTTTACCTATTACATACTCATACAGTAAATATAAAAAAAAATGTACTGTATCACATTTTTTGTGTCTCAGTGCAAGTTTAGTGTTGGAAAAAAAAAAAAAAAAAGGAATCAAAATCTGTTCCTTCATAAATACTTCTATTATTTAGCTTCTCTAATATCAACCCCAGTAGTACTTTTGGTCTTTTCAGAATTCAGACAGCAATAAATAATCACATGACACATTTTTACAGTCACTGTTATAGCAGCAGCAATGTTCATCTTTAAAACAGTACCATGTTCACAAACAGCAGTGCAACACTGGAACCACTGCAATCCATCTGGACAGATTAAGAATGCAAAATGGCAAATAGAGTAGAAATCCAAGCATCGATTAACCACCGAAAATAATAACGATTAAAAAAAAAACCCAAAACTTCAAGTGTATGTGAGTAGTCAGATTTCATTACGCACCGTGTTCACTAACATCGGTGTAACACATCACTGTAGAGTTTCCCGATATGAACAAAACAAAGAAAAAAGGTAAGTAAAAACAGCAAAAGTGTTTATACGTGTCCTCTCGAAATTTATTTACAGTGTGACGAGTTCTCTGGCTTTGTTTTCCTTTTTTTAAAAATTCCAAAGGATTCATCAGCTGGTGCAGATGCTGTTAATGGTGATGATGGCCGGGTCGACGAGACCCATCTCCTCGTGCTCGTTGACGCAGAGCTGGTACCCGCATCCACGTTGGCGCCTCATCGGCGTAACCTTGGCGTCTGGCTTGGCACGTGGTGGCAGCAGGAAGCCTACGCTTCCGGCGATCAGCATGTGCCAGATGCTGTGAATGTAGAAGTAGTTCTCTTCAGTCTCTACGAAGGCATAGAGCGCCACGGCTGACGTAGCAATGGTGGTGCCTGGGAGCAGGAAAAAGATCCAGCGTTTCCACGTCGGAGGGTAGCAGCGGCGCCGTCGGATGGTGCGGACGGTCTGGAAAAAAAAAAACGTGCGCACACACACACACACACTTGGACTCAGTGAATGTGTGAGCATTTTCTTTCTGTATGAGCAGTAAATGATAAATTATGGCATAATAACTACTAACAACTAATAATGATTCATTCTAGAAGTTATTTACATAATAGTGGCCTTATTATTCCTTCTGGAAAGTTCAATACTATTGATATAACCTCTACTCATAGCTATTATTTGCAAGATTTTTAATATCGAAATCCAAAAGTCATGTTAGTCTCTATGTAGGGAAAGTTGCTTGTATTCAGAGACGGCCTCGATTTTCTGGGCTGCTCTTGCAGATTATGTAAATCGTCTGCGTGATTTTATTTTTTTTTTTAATTCCCAAGGCAGGGTTTTTTCCATAGCGTCTGCACTCGCAAATCCCACACAACTCTCTAAATACTACTGAGCACCATTGTGTGTTATTTCAGCATAAAATCCTTACTACAAATCACCTCTAAATACAAACCCCACTGCTATATTAGTAATTATATATATATATCTATAACGGAAAACTCTCAGGCCAAATCCAACTAGCGGTATATTTCGGATCCACCTGGGAGAAACAAAAGAAGAGATCCTACCAAGTCTCACAGCCGAACGCACATCGTCAAGTCACTAGGTGTAAAATTAGGTGCTTCGCTGTAGATCCTGAGATTTATGAAGCAGATGAGGCTAGACTAAACCCCAGTCACACACACACCCCCCCTCCCTCGACCCCACACGTTCTATTATTTCATATTCCACTCAGACTTTCATTGACGCCATTATCAGTAATGCAAGTACTTCAGCATGGACCACTTTTCACGAGAGCACTCACCGCATCAGGCTAGCTTGTAAATGCAATCATAAAAACGATACCTTTTCAGACCGACGGCTTCTCAGATTTAGAACCATTCTTTTCCCAGGCCCTATCGCAGGAGTAGCGACTGCGCGTCTGGTTTGACCCCTTTGCGATGCTAATGTAACATTTGAAGCTGGGGAGATAAGACACAGCTCTACTTTGCAGAGAGCACTTTCCAGAACTCTTTTACAGTGTCAGCTTTGACAGGTATATAGCCGAGGCGAAGACGCCGAGGTAGTTACACTCTGAAAGCACAGCAAATAGAGGAATACGTTTTTTTCCATCCTCTGGAGTATTTTGTTCCTTTTCTGCTCCTCGCTGCTTCATGTTTGCTAACTTCTTCGGTGGCAACCCTGCGATTTGTCCTACGTTAAAAATTCATGAACAGACTGAGGAAGTTGTTCGAAACGTCAGTCAGGTCATCTCTGAGTATGTTTCAGTCATCCATAGAAATACCGTCACCTTTGGAACAACGGCCTTAAACGGAACGTGTAATATATCTCTTAAAATGAGAGAAATGGATTCATTCTACTAAAAAACACACAAAAAAAAAATAAATAAAAAATAAATTTAAAAAAATGTAAAATGTCCTGTTGCACAGATATAAAAATCTCATTTATCTTCAGTCAGTATGGCAAATCTCAAAAAAGCAGATGATTGTTCGCCTGAACAAACTAGGCAATTCTCTAACGATAGAGAGCAAGTGCACCAATTTATTTAAAAATGACTTTAGTCAAAACCCCTATTCGAATTTCAGTTCATCATGTGGAATTTTAGTTTCATAGATTTATAGAATCTTATTGGATTTTTTTTTTTTTTTATGTAATTTCTCTTTGTCCTGTATGATGTAGGATCTTGATTTTTAGAACCTTATTGGAACTCTTCTTGTATTTTAGATAGGATAACGTATTCTTATTGGAAAATTCTAAAAGATTTACTCTAAAAAAAAAAAAAAAAAAAGAAACCTATCATATATCATATGGCACCATTCCAATAAGATTCCTGTATGGACAAACATCTTTATAGCATTATAGCTACAGGATGTTTAATCATTTCAAAGCTGCACTTTTTCACTGTATTTTTCTCTTTTTAACCGTGTCTTTCAGTTTGAACAAATTCACCTTAAAGTAGATATTGTACAGAGAATATTAGCATATGTTGCACTCTGGTCAATCTGCAGTAACTTTCCCTTTCCTAAAAATATCACACTGAATTCCCAGAAGGACTTGAACAGGAACCCAAATGTGTCCAGTGTCTTGTTCGAAAAACCAATTTCTATAGAAATCTTATCAGAATGATTCCAAATTATGATAGAAATTCTAATTATTCTAATCCAGTATGAGATTCTTACTGGATTCCTTTAGGGTTTGTTGACAACGCTAGCTCATTCAATGCACCTCAATACCAAGAGATTGTTTGTCAGGGAAGGAGAAAAGATGAGAAAAAGCCACTGTAAATGATGTAGGTGGATTATTGATGGTTTGTTCCATGCTTGGTTGTTCACAGGATTTTGTAAAGATTGATAGTATTTATGAACCGAGTTCCAGAATATTGCAACACGAAACTAAGTTGCCTCTCTGACACCAAAAACCACAGCGGCACGATCGATGTAACACAAAAGCGATGCTGCATTGACCATCACCAGCTCAGTCTCCCGGTTGCTTTCGAACCATACTGAAAAAAGAATTCCACGTTCACATAACATCTAAGAATATCAAGGAGGATGATACCACGTTTTGTCTGATAGAGGGTCCAAGTTACTCGACAAATATCTACAACCCTGTTGTATTGCTTTTCAATGGCATGCCTAGAAACAACCTTGAATTTTTACCTGAACTATTTTATATACTATAATTCAATCAAAATCCCACAATTCCACAATCCTCTCAACACTATACTGTAGCAGAACCTTCCATCATACTCTTATAAATAAGCCTTTTAGTCAAGTATGTCTTTCCTGTCAGAGAAATACTGATGAACCTTGGGTGCCATTATATATTTTCTATGAAAAGTAGGTTGTTTATGGAATTTCAGAAGAGTTCACCACTGCTCTTCACCTTTCTCCTTTATTTCCACACCCACGCAGCTACGACGTGAGCCTTTTGTTGTTGTTGTTTTTTTTAAGAAGAATCTTCAGCCTTGCTCATTTATCCTTACCATCTGACACTGCAGTGTTCTTCAATGTCCTAACACTTCAAACCGCATTCCATCTTCTGTGCTGCATTGCAAGCTTTTAACCACCACAGCAGAACATTTTGATTAGTTGGCAATAACTGACTTCAACTCATCCATATAAGGCTACTTGGGATTTTCTTTATTTCTTTAAAGGACATGCAGTAAACCGATGAATAAGGTATGGATTTGACCGCCTCTATCACAAATTCCTATCGAGATGCAAACTACGAGAATATATTGTATATCTGCGGCTATGTCTCATTTTGAACTGAATGTGTCAGAAAAAACTCGGAAAAAATTAAATTAAAAAAACAAAGCAGACCCAAACGCGGGGACATCGTCAAACGTGATTTATTTAACATAAAACACGACAGAAAAACACTGGGGAAAAAACGGGGCAGAAAAAGAAACTGAAACTTAGCTAGACAAACAGGACGCCGGACAGAGATAAAGACGAGGATTCCGCACAGCCGGCTTAAATAACAGACACATGATTAGACACTAGTGATGGGTCGTTCTTGAACGATTCGTTCATTTTGAACGAATCTTTAATGAGACTCGAGAAGAACGAGTCGT
>JAOTRN010000028.1:6983715-6997461 GCA_028566695.1 Bagroides melapterus
TTAATTAGCACATAGAAAACTAAACCAAACCTCTAACATATGTCATTACTTTCTGTGATTGACATGCTAGTGTTTGACGCATGTGAATTGAAGAAGGTTTTGGTGTGTCGTGATGATGTCGCTTGACACGAATTGGGACAAATCTGTGGAAAATCTACTAATTTTGAAAATTAAGCAAGCCTCTAAATATCGTGTTACACGCTAGTAATAAAAACAAACACCGATCATTTCATCTCAATCTGTTTTGCACATCTATTTCTCTACCAATAATGTAGTACATTGTTTCCTCATTAGCATTTCTTTTATCTGTCATGCATTTTTATAAGACCAGAAACAAAATACTGCTTGTCATGGTACCAAAGATAAAACACAAAGAAAAGGTCTCAGCCCTGAAGACTTGCTTGTGCTAGAACAGGAAAATGTGAAGAAACACTTCTACTGTTATAAAAAAAAAAAAAAGCAGACACTGGAGACTCCTTCCAAGCATGCTAAATATGTCTCCTGACAGAAAACTTCATCTGTTTATGTGTATATAACCCTGTGATTTGGCTTGCAGCTGGAACCGCTGCATGAGACACTGTTATAGAAAATGAATCAATAATTTCAAAATCATGAAATATGTTCCAATGAGTCTGATTTATTTTTCTGCCTATTTATAAACAACAGAGATCTACTGTATGTAGTAATATTTAATAGATCTTTTTTTTTTTTTAAATAATTAGAAAAAGGAAAAAAACTTTACAACTAATTGTTATATAAAGTATTTTTCCTGTTTATGATTAGGGTTGTTTTCCTCTAATGTTTTTATTTTTTAACTCTTGCTCTCATACCAGGACAACGATTTAGGTTTTGAATTCAGTTTCCCTGTTGCTAATCATCACCACCCTCTACAGCTAGGTCCTGTCTCCAAGTTTCATTTGTCACATGGTTCAGCAACCTTGGCAAGACAGAATTTGACTAGACTTGAGCCATGCCTCAGTTCTTCAGGAACGCTGATGCAACAGAGCCACCTCACCATTGTATATAGACTGGATTGCTGACAGATTTTTTTATAAAGAACCCAGGTGTCATGTTTGTCTAAAAGTATACCAGAAATGACTCAAGTAACCAATGAGAGGCAAGGTAAAAGTGAAAATGGCATAAAGTTACGTATTAAAAGTTAGAGGTGTGAATCTTCTTCAATTAGCTCACGATCTCTAACCAGAGCACAAATTTATTTATTTGAATTTTATCCGTAGCGACCTACAATTGAGCTGAGCAGATGATGGTTATTATAGGTATTGCTCAAGGAAGTAAGACAAGAAGCTTGACAGAACACAACACAACAAACTCAAACTGTCAACCATCCTGACCCCCAACAACTGAGCCACCGCTGCCACTATATGTGACAAATTTAGGGTCACAGGTCATGTCTGGAGCACAACAGAGGGTCATGTGATGTAAAAGACAAACAGACCTTTCAGGTATAGATTATAAATTATAATTGACTTGACTGATTGAAAGCTCATTCAAAGAAGATAGTAACAAAATTCAAAAGGGCATCACTGGGTAAAGGGCAGGTGCTTAAGTAATCTCCTCCAACCTTCACACCACCTGCATGCATGTGCTATCATCCTTTCAGACAGAAGGTTCCTAAAAGCCTTTTCCAAATAGGGTGCCTAAGTGGCAATTTAGCACAATCTCATCTCTCACTCTTTCTCTCCTTAAACCGTTAGCTACTACTCTGTCATTAGTCTTGACGTGGACTGCAATCAAGAAAGCTTTCATTTGGAGTCCCAAAAGCAAAGTTTTGCACACTCTTTGCACGCTCCTGCTAATTAATGTTTCCCTGTGGAAGAGAGAAACACGCTGCAGTAACCTTTACCAAAGCTGCATGAAATACATGACAGAGGCAGACGAAAGGCAGATCCAGGGCAAGAGATACAGAGAGAGAGAGAGAGAGAGAGAGAGAGAGAACGGGGTCCTGACAGAAAATGGAAACCTCTTTTCCCTAGTGGCAGTTGGTGAGTCAGCGAGGGACCGGATATGCAAGGATGAGTGTAATTAGCAAAGCGGCTCTAATGCCAGACCCAGGCGGCGAGAGGAGCAGAGGCTGACAGTATAGCCCTCTGGAGCAGGATGTGCCCTTCACGCGAGTACACAAGTGTCAGCTCAGCATGGGCTGGTACAAAACAAAGCTTGCCATTTAGGATCAGAAACCTGCTGCAAATTGGTTGAGTTCTGAGCCCTTCTTTGCTCTGTTCACTTCTCTGGATTATGTGTAAATAACTTGGGCAGACATGATATGAAAGGTCAATATAATATAACCAGAACTGTATTTGCTTGTCTGTAGCTTAATAAACTGCTATCCATCCCACACCTTCCTCTGAGCTGCAGAATACTTTCATGTACTCTTTCATGTCCTTTGCTTCTTTGTATTGTAAGTGGATATAACGTTATATATTAACGCCATCCGATCACGCTTAGATGAATTCCCTTTGTGATTCGCTCTACAGCTCCTACTTTTCTTAAAACATTTTTCATTGCACTTCACATAGATCATAGATGAGCCTTGACCCGGTGTCATTTTAATTTTCTTGTTTTTCATCCCAGGTGACAGCTCATGGATGGGCAAGCCATTGCCGGTTTAATAACACTGAACCCTGAGATGACAAGGCCGTTGATTAATAAAGCAGGTCTTGCTATTGGTGTGTTACTTTAAGGAGATAATTTCACTCTGCTAGGTGATGGGCTACCGCTGTGACAGAGAGATAAACACATCCATCTATCAGTTGCATCAGTAAAAGCTACCCGGATTTATTGTATTTGTGTTTTTCGCTAGCCTTCTCTTCCTAAACATCCTATCGCTCAAGTACTAATAAATCACGTACATGTGAAATCCCTCTTTTCTGTAGTTCAGAAAAGTAGTTTCTGTAGTAACTCAGATTGCCTACTCAAGTAATCATCCATGCCTTCTGAGTAATGGTGGGGTTAGAAATTGTCTGACCTATGCTCTGTCAATGTCTTGCTTGCTACAGATACTTTCCCATTGTTCTAGTGAGATTTTTTTTTTCTCCGTGGGATTTGTAGCATGCCCCAGTTTCACAAGAAATTAGCATGTCTCCTCTTAAGCATGACTCAATTCAAGAGGCATGAGCTGACAGATTGCTATGCAGACTGTTCTACCCTTATGAACGCTCTTCTAACACAGCAGGGCTGCTTGTCAGTGCTCGTTTTAGGTGGGAAAATTGCAGCATGCTCTGTGATTCTCAGAGAGGTGAAATGCAGATATAGAAGAGCAAGTGATAGTGGAGCACGACACACATCTGAGACTATACTGATGCAAGAGGGTTTCATGCCTTTCATCAATCAAACTTTGTAAGAAGTTAAATGAAATTCCAATTTTGAATAAGGTCTGTATTACAGATTTCTGTTCCTACTCATAGATCCCTAACTCACAGAGGACTAATTAATGGACTAAGTGAATCATGAGGTTTAAAACATGAAGTGCAAAGTGCAAAGGGAAAACTATCACTTTAGAATTTGATTTTATATCTATATATATTTCAGCCTTAACATTAAAACCACCTACCTAATTATGTGTAGGTCTCTCTTGTGCCACCAAAACAGCTTTAACCCATTGAGCCATGGACTCTTCAAAACCTCTGAAGGTGTGCGGTGATATCTAGCACTAATAAGAATGCTTACACTCTATGGATCAGAGTTGTTTGTCCAACAAATTGCATAGATGATAGAATGGATTGAGAAATTGGGGAATTTAAAGGCAACACCTGTTTCTGAACCATTTTTGGAGTTTGGCAGGGCACATTATCATGCTGAAAGAGCTCACTGCCATTAGGTAATACCATAGCCATGAAAGGGTTTACTTGACTGCAACAATGCCAAGAACTAATGTTTTCCTGCAGAACACTGTCCAAATCATCACACTGCCTCTGCCAGTCTGCCTTCTTCCTATAGTTGCATTCCAGTGCCAGCTCATCCCCAGGTAAGCAACATACACACACACATATCCCAGCCCACCTTCTTCCATTCCTCCATCGTCCAGTTCTGATGCCCATTGTTAGCACTTCTGGCAGTGAGAAGCAGCCAGCATGGGTACTCTGCCTGGTCTGAGGCAATGGAGTTCCTATACGACAGACTTCAATGCACTGTGTGTTCTGACACCAGCACTTTTTCAATGATTTGTGCTACGGTAGTTCTTTTGCTGGATCGATCCTTCACTTCCAATGTGCAACAGTGACCCTTGAGCACCCATAACCCTGTCTCCGGTTCACCGGTTGTCTTTCCTTGGACCATTTTTTGGTTGGTCCTAACCACTGCATACAGGGAACGACCCACAATATCTGTTGTTTTGGAGATGCTCTGACCCAGTTCTCTGGCCCTTGTCAAAGTCACTTAGATCCTTACAACTGCCCAATTTTCCTGCTCCCAACACACCAATGTCAAGAACTCACTGTTCACTTGCTGTCTAATATATCTCACAGCTGGACAGGTGTCATTGTAAGGAAATAATCAATGCTATTCTTTTCTCCTGTCAGTGGTTTTAGTGTTTGTGGCTGATTCATGTATCTACTGTGTATACATCCAAATGCTCCTAGTATGTAGTCTAGTAATGCTTCTAGTAATAAAAAGTAAAAATAAACTGTATTATTGTTAACTATTTATTAAGGTACTGTTAGTTAAAAAGCATTTATTCCATGTAGCTCAATAGCTTATTATTTTTAAAAAATAAAAATAATCTTACTTCTAAACTCCCAAATGATGTTTTCAACATCATGGCATGAAGAATATTTCACTTCAACATAGAAGGCAAATTAAACGAAATCATTTTGGCAGCATTATTCAGTCAGATGTTCAGTATAGCTAGTCTTCATACAAATTTATGCTCTAATTAACTGAGTAATTATGGTTGGAAGCTACTGTTGTATTACCCATGGTCACTATGCTTTAAACAAATTGGAGGGATTCAGCGGTAACATAAGAGTACAGTTTTACATTTTTTGCTGCTTTTGTCAGTAAGACAAATTTTATCCATAGACAATTGCTTGGCAACCCCTTATCCTTTAATTTGCTTTAAACTCTAGCAGTGTGTCTGTGTGAGTGGGTGTGAACAAAGGGTGTGTAGCATATGAAAGAACTAACACTTCCAAACTGGCAGAGCAATCCCATATTACAGCACAATGTAACACTGATTTCTATCCCTAATTTACACTGAATCATCCATACTGAGTCATCCACACTGAATCATCTATACTGAGTCATCCATACTAAATCGTCTATACTGAATCATCTATGTTGAATTACACATACACATATAAACAGATTCATCTATACTGGATTGCCTATAATGAATAATCTATACTAAATCACAGATATATAATCATCTCTACAGAATCATCTATACTGAATCATTTGTACTAAATCATCTATACTAAATCACAGATATATAATCATCTCTACAGAATCATCTATACTGAATCATCTGTACTAAATCATCTATACTAAATCACAGATACATAATCATTTCTACAGATTCATCTCTACAGAATCATCTATACTGAACCATCTACACTAATTCAGATACATAATGATTTCTACAGACTCATCTCTACTGAATCATCTCTACAGAATCATCAATACTGAATCATCTATACTTGGTCATTTTATATTAAATCACTTATACTGAATCACCTATATTAAATCAACTATAATGAATCACATTAATGTTATGATACATATCGTTTACACACCACCACCACCCCCTACCCCCAACGTAGTTTTGAATTTTTTTTTTATCTGCTATTAACTTTTATTGGCCACTCTAAGCCATCACCTTTCTACTCACCCCTGTCACATACTGGTCATATTCTTGGCCCAGACAGTGAAAGCTGATGCTGTTTTTGTTAGATTCCTCACTCTGTCTGGATTACCGCAAGCCCGACGAGCTCACAGAGCCAGACTTCCATTAGTTCCTGCTGAAGACCAGATTAGCAACTCGGTGCAGCACATATTGAGTTTTGTTCTGGCATGACATCAATCAGGGTGCTGCAATATGCATTTGTCAGATGGTATACTGATCAAGTTTGCACAAAGCAGTGATGCCCAAAATTCCCCTGTGGGGTTCTCATGGCGCCGGTTATCTCATGGATTTAACTAGTTCTGGACATTACGTGAATGAGCACTTTATACATGACATAACACTGCTTACAGGAATCAGAAGTAGTCAGTAAAACAAGTGAGGGTTGTTGAGTTTTGTAAATATATATATATATATATATGAAGTCTGTATATGTATACAGACTTTATTTAAAATACAGAGATAGATAAAGAGTTGTGTTTAGAGGTATAAATGATTATATATTATTTATAAAATCTAGACACTCGCTTGCTTTAACTATAATACATCATGAAAGACAAAAGACAATTTAAAGAGAGCAAAGAAGTCATTTATAAATAATCTAAATAATTGTGATGCGACAAAACATCCAATTTTCAGCAACCAGCAGAAAGGAAAAAAAAAACACTTCATAGCATTTAATCTCATGATTAATTTCATTTACATTTTACGAACCATAAGATTTCTAAGACATGGAACAGATTTTGCACTAGATGAATTGTTTTCAGCCTCATGATACGATCATACATTCAACAAAACAAGCCCAAGACAAGCTGTGTTTTTGTCTCACCAATGATTAAGTAACTAATCTCTCGCACATTCCCTGAAGCTCCAGGGATAACGCAGCAAACACAAGAGCTAAATAATGTTCTGATCCTTAATATGAGGTACCTCCTGGGTAATTTCCTTGATTTGACGAAAAACAGGTTTGCTTTCATTCTCAGTGGGCAAGTGATCCAAAAACCTGTTGCAAAACAGGAAGTTCATGAGCACACCCTTAAAACTAATAAAAACAATAGCTCTTAGGGGTTCTTAGGACAAGGCAAAGATATTAAGTTTGAGGTTGTTGCTAAATAAGAAAGGCTCTTTTATTTAGTTATTTTATATAGTTATTTGTAACAAAGGAGTCATTCCAAAGATATACAAATTCTAACATTAAATATTTAAAATATGATAATTATATATTAATTATCATATATTACATTTCACTGGCCTGCAGGTCCTAATCATTAGTTGTTTGGGATTTTGTTTGTTTACTTTTATACATAAACAAAGGTTAATGTTCTGCTGTAAATATTTGATGCTCATTAAAGAACCCTTGAATCTTCTATGCTACGAAAGTGTTTTCTTAAAAAAAGATTTCAGGTAGAATTTCTTTTATTTCAGAAATTTGCATGTATACATAGAAGGCTTTTTTTTCTAAAAGTATATGCTCAATGTATATTTAAATGAATCTTTTGAAAGCATCCTTACATCCTTAGATTTCAAATTCAAAAACAACAGACAATAACAAAAAGATCTAAACAGAGCTTTAAGCAAACTCTTACTAAGACTGTGAATATTAGTCAAAAGGAAACTTTACATGATTTAATTATTCACATGAGGGTTTTGAACAACAGCGCAAAATCACATTAACTGGAGAACAAAATGAAATGCTACCACTGTATCAGCATTCCCCTCTCGTTCTTCTTTTTCTCCTTCTTTCCACTCTTGCCTAGTAAAAACCCTCCAAGCATGTTGTACAGGTGGGTGACAAATTAAAGCAAAAAAAAAATTGGTGGCTATGCTAGGTGTTTTGTATCTAATTGTCCCTTTAGTATGAAGTGTCACTGCAAATCAATACAAAGCTCTTCTGCCTGATGATATGTATCCTATGGTGAAAGATTTCTGACCTGATGGGAGTGGTTTCTTCTAGGATGACTCCACCCCCTAAGCACAGGACACAAGGGGACAGGGTCTCCGGGGCTCACTGAATGGTTTGATGACTAAGATCATGGTGTAATTCATGTTCTTAACCTTAACGAACTGCTAAGGGTGATTTTGGAGTGACTTGTTAGATAGCCCTTTTGAAAAAACACCAATTTAAGGAATATCTTTCAGAAGTATGCTTTGAATCTATGCCAAACAGCACATTCAATCTGTTCTGGTGGCTCACGGTGTTTTGACACCTTATATAAGTCACATCATATTGTTTTTTCTTTAATTTGCCACCCGTCTATCTGAGCAATATGGGCACGTAGAGCAGTAAGGCAGAAGAGTCCTGTCTGAAACAGAGTCATAGACACACAGATCTTCGACATCTGTTTCTCCATGGAAGTCTATCTGATTAAACTGCCACGTTCGGTCTGCTGTGACTCATTCTCCCATGAGACCATGCTGCTTATCATTCTAGCGTGGTTATGCGTGCCTCTGCGGATCGCTCTGCTCTAGCTACTCATCGATACCGCAATCAATGTGAGTAAACGCCAGAGCTTTGCATATGGTTTCTGTGTTCCCTCACTGTCACATATCACACGTTGCACTGTTTATCAGTTCAATAGTGTTTATGAATTTGTTTCAACACTCAACTTGATAGCAGTCTCCTTTAGTGGATACCGTGAGGTAATAATTCTACATTTTGTTGAAATAAGATCATTCACACGTCAGTACAATGCTGAAATACTAAGTAATGTTAGACCACTATGCACTGCTCATACAATTACAAATTAAAGAATTAAAATTATACTAACCATACAGCATGAGGTGATCCAAGCAATCCACCAGCACTTCCTCCATCTGGCTTTTTAAAGGCTGACTTTTAAGTGGTCAACTGATGTTGATATTAAGCCCAACATATCATTTTCGGCTCTTAAACATAACATTGTCAAATATATGATAAATCTCTGCCTTGCAAGAGCCAGAGCCAGTTTCCACATGCTTAGAAATAAAAGGTTCCATCTACCTCCTCTACACATATGGTGTGTATTTGAGAGGTTTGCTTTTAGAAAAGCTTCTATGCAGATCTCTTTTAAAAAAAAAAAAAAAAAAAAAGCATTACGTATTAAAGCATTAATCATGCGGATGAACCTAATTTGAAATGTATAACATGCTGGAATTATTTTCTCATAGGAATGAATGAAATAAAAATCAATTTTCTTGTGGACTAATGTTGAATTAAAAGCACCAGTGTTTAAGTCTCAGATGAACCCTGTCATTTCATGTATGTATTAAGCTTCACATGGGGGATTTGATACTCTCAAACAAGATGCTAATGTCAACAGTGGGATTCATTAGTCACTGTCACACTGCAAAGGTTATGATTGTCTAACTCTGGTATCTCATCTGCTATCTTTGTCTGTATCTTTACAAATGAGCTACCTTTCGATGTAAACCATGAAAAGTGGCTTCTCTGGAATTAAAATCGTACTGACTGAGAGAGAAACGATTTGCTCCAATAATTTACTTATAATAAATATTGTCTCATTTGGATTCCAGCTGTACATGCAACACTGAAGCCTTTTGTTGTGAAGACTTTTGTTTGTTCATTACATATGCTACAGTCTCTGTTTATTGTTTGTTTTTGTTTTGTTTATGCTTTTGTTTGTTAATCTTTATTTAACAAGGATAGTCAAACTGAGACAAACTGCCATGACAAATAGTACTTAGAACAGCAAGGAAAAACAATTCCTTTACGCCTGTTTAGCTTAAGATCTGATAATTATTAATGAATGATTAGTTTTAGATGTTTGTGTAAGTCACTACATGATGATAAGGCACTTTGACTTAAGAAACTGTCTTATTGACTTTAGATCTCACAGTTTAATTTGTGTGCAAGAACATGTCATGCTTTTCCTTTGAAGCAATACAAATAGCTAGGAAGGAAATACAAAATCCTTAATGAATCAGTCTTGACTTTAAATGGTTTTTAAATATTCAGCACATTGGTGTGTTTCTGGAGGACAGATCTAAGTTTATCAGCGTTGTCACTAATGTTGATGTTTATAATAATGCGTTACTTCGGAAATTTACTCCTATTACCTCCTATTTACTTTGTTTGTCAGTTTATTTGTACAGATAAGTGGGTTTTAGTAAAAGTAAAGCTTGGAGAACATAAAGCGAGCGCTACTAGTGAATTTTAAACAGCGAGGAGCGTTCATCTAACTACACGATAAGCAATTAAAACATCCGGAACACAGCAACTGCTACTGCTTCCAGCGACATTAAGCGAAGTGTTTCAGCACCAGCACAAAGGACAGCTCCTCCGCATCAACACCGGACATCTCGCGGTAACGGACTCACCTGTGATGGAGCAAAGATGAGCGGAAACGAGCACAAGGAGCTGCAGGCGGCCCGATTCCGACCTCACATCTCCGAGCCGCCGCATCGCGCTAAAAAAACGACCAGAGGTTCACCTTCCGAGAGCGGATGGCCGCCAGTTTATATTACCGCGCAAGTCCACATCTTCGCGTCTCGCGACGGACCGGCCGCTCGCGCATGACGTCAGATGGAAGGAGGGGCAGGCGGGGGGAGAGATTCCGAGCAGGCTCCTCCTCCCTGCAGCTGGGATTGGATGGCGCGCTCTTTCCGAAGTAGTTCATTGAAGGAGGAGACAATCAATCAAACCCGATACGCGGAATTAGAGGAAATTAGCGTGGGTTTGTTGTCGCGCATGAGCTTCAGGCTTTATCCGTCTTAAATAAAAGTTTTTAAATACTTTTTTTATTGTTTTAGACTTTTTCCTTTATTTTTCAATAATGTATGTTTCTTTACATATTAAACATTTTCTTCTAAAGTTATTTAAGATTACACATGTAACGGGTGCACGTGAGGTACCGTGAACTCGTTACATAGTGCAGAACAGTGATGTCTTTATTTTACTCATCAAATGGTACTTACATCGTATTAGGTAAGTTCATTGTGTAAAGGAGATAAATGCTGCCCCCTACAGCACAACATGAGGAAAATGTTATTTTTCTATATATGATCACTAGAGTAGCTGGAACCCGCAGCTCTGTTGTAGTGTACCGATAATGCTTTACGACTTTCACACACGAAACACGATCCAGTCTGGGTCTGATTAACTCTGTCGGCTAATCAAAGCGACACTTAAGCAGCATATGCATTACTTTAACAAAATAAAGATATACATTTTTATATAAATAACTTTTTTAGACATCTGATTGGATCCTGCATCTGGAATTCACACAACTAAAACTACTATTACATAGTCATTATATCCCATAATATTACTGTAAACTGAAATATTAGTTGCTGCTTGCATCTGTTTTCTCAATATATGTAAGATTACAATTCAGACTTTACTGTCATTAGACATAGCCGTACACGTACACATTTTAATCTCTAGTAACTGCATTAGACTGGGTCATGGCTGCAGTGGATCCATGGCCTGTCCACTGAATATGAAGTGGGAATACTGTATATGCTGAAAGGGATGCCAATGCATTGTAAAACACCATGCCCACATATAATCATTTACTGGGGCAATTTAGAGTAGAAAAATCATCTACTGTGATGTTTTAGGAATATACAAAGAAACATTGAAGGAATATACATGGACATGGTGAACATTTACAAAACTCCATTAATAATATGACTAGATCCATAACCCTGTAACTGTGAGGTATCACTGCTACCTGGTGCAACACAGTTCTGCTCTGCACCATGACAACAAAAGTCTTGAGATTTGAGTATGATCAGGGTCCCTAAATTAATTCTACTTCACTATTAAACAAGCACTTCCTATTTTCAGAAAGGGAAGATTTTGATCCATTGACCTACGTGACCGTAGCCTCATTTAGCCTTTGATTGAGAATATTGGGAGCAGGACCATTTAAGGAGCAATCTGGAAAATGGGCTTATGGTTGGTTTAGCTTGTAAGGAAACATGATCATGCTGAGAGGCCAGCTTGGCCAGCATGAACATACTGAGAAATGATGAAACCATTCTGGTCTTTTGGCTGAGACAGCTTGAAATATCAAGATGAAAACAGGATAAAGAACAGATATTTACATCAGCACTTGAAATAATTACACTATATAATAATAATAATACTTAATAATAATAATAATAATAATAATAATAATAATAATAATAATAATAATAATAATAATAAAGGTAGCAAGAAGCAAAGAAGCAACAATAGTTTTCCTTTAGTATAGCTATTGTGACCATTAAAATTGTTTGGGATCATTTCTGTATCTATGAAATGTTAAGGTGACATTTATCTGACATGCATTCATTTGTATGCAGCCAAATGATGAACTGAAGCTAAAGGTTAATCTACATAAAATACTTTTTATGACTTTTTTGTTTGCATAAAATTTGCCTTGTTGTGTACATGTGTTCATTTGTCATTGTTATGCTACTGTTAAATATATGTAATAATTTGCTATAGCTGCCAGGAGTCACATAAATCTTTTGGGCCATGAATGCTTTTAATAATTCTCATATTACACTACACACACCAAAGTCACTGAAAAAATATAAAATGTTTAACTTCTTAAATATTTCAGACGCATTGTAATTCTATGATACACACATCATATCATGTAAAATGATTTTTGGCATGATATAAATTTGAATTTTAATTTACTTAATTAATATACTTTATTTATTACATTAATACAGCTTGTTTGCCTTGAATAGAGCTGTAGTGGCATGAACAGCTTTAAATGTGAGCTGAAAAATGAGTTAGAAGTACAACAGAAGAAACGTAATGAGGTGTTATAACTGTGCAGCTGTCAAGGTGAGTTACATTTTTTCTCACAGTTACATTTCATGCTCAGTGTAGCAATACAGCATGTACAGAAATAAAAAAAATATGTATAACACTGCACTGTAATAGGAAAAATTAGAAACAAGAGAAGAATTTAAATGATGTATATACCTTAGCAGCATTTGTGCCCATATTGTTGTGAAACCTACCCATTGTTAAACATTAATGACTTTATTGGATGAAGGTAATAGGGCTTGTAAAGACCCAGGGAGGATATTTTGCTATTTTGCTTCTTTTACTAGATAACCTTTATCTAGAGACCATAACTGATACTGTTTTCCAGTCTTGTGCATGGACTTCACCACTCTTGTCACAGTAAGACAGAAGAACTCTAGATGCAGTATGAAATTCCTAGTGTTCCTCCACCCACAACAGATTATTGATGTGCTCGAAGCATCTGTTACTCTCCACCACTACATCGTCTATACTGATGTCACAAGCACATCTGGAGAGCCCAAACTCCCAGATTCAGGATGAGAAATGGAGAGCACGGGTGGCAAATGTCATTCGACCTTGAGGTTCTGTAAAGCGCCAGAGCTTTGCATGCTGCTTGAATTTGGATGGACCTGTTGGGATTCATTCAGAGACCTACAGAAATGTACTGAGACATGACCAACTAAACTTAATGTTCTATTCCAACCTACACAGTAAATGCAAAGTAAAATTTGTTCTGTGTAAATTCTTTCAATGTGAATAAGGATACAATTGGTTGGATATTGAGGTTGTGTATGCTAAACCACTATGACAGACAACACCCTAAAAATAAATATGTAGGGTTTAATTAGAAACGTGTTAGAAAAAAAAGTAGGGCTTAATTAGAGATTAAATGTAAGATGTTGGTTCCCTCCAATTAAAAAATTACAATAAATAGCAGTTCACATTTTTGCATCCCATTTCAATGAATGTTGTTATGTAAAATCAGTACAAACAAAAGTCTATTTTAATACCATCCATGTTTAAGACCTATATTTACATATGTTGAATATAGGTTAACATAAGCAGCTGTAGAGGAGGTTATGGTGTAATAAGGGTTGCCAGATTGTATCCAGACTGATCACAGTTTAAAATCACTATA
>JAOTRN010000028.1:7136346-7146812 GCA_028566695.1 Bagroides melapterus
GAAGAAGGATCCTACCTAAAGTGAAGTGTAGGTGGAAGAAGAATCCTACCTAATTGAAGAGTAGATGGTTCACGCACACACGTGATAAAGGGTGTTAGTTTGCGTGCATGTTTGAGTTAAGCTCTACCGCTCTACAGTTAAGTGCAAATACATTGAATCCTCGGATGCAAGGTTAAGTTCTCCTTAGTATTAAGCGGCCAATGAATTCTCACGGTATTTATTGAGTCTATGGTTATCCACCTGGATGGTCAATAAAGCCAGTTAAGAAAGCATTCTGACGTTCGTGAAGTTACTGAGGGGAGCTACACCTCTTACTTTTTCTCTCTTGAATATGATGAGAAAATAACAGCTTGCGATACTACAGAGAAACTCTCAGCGCTTCACATTTTAGATGTTTATGACCAAGCACTTGGGGCATCTCCGAGAACAGAAATGAGTTTGATATCATCATCTATTTTCAAGCTAAAAACATTTATTTTAATAAAAAAACTAGCTGTGTTTGCTTTAATTAGTTAGGAAACATGCTCTGAGCACACGGCGAAGATCATTACGTTCACCCGCACACAGGGAGTCCGTCTTTGCCAAAGACACAAAATCTCTGTTTGCGTTCCACAAACTTTTCATGCCTACATTGGAAGCTAGTGTATTTGCATTAGATTTGTTGGGCTGGGCTCAAATCTCACACCACAGATTAGACACAGAGGGCACACCTTCACACACCTCTGTTCACACAGCAGCAAGACCTGCTGAGACCTGTCCTGTAGCATTAGTTGGAAACATCTCTCTCTCTCTCTCTCTCTCTCTCTCTCTCTCGCCTTGAAAATGTTTTTATAAATATGTCTGAGACATCCTCTGTCAGTGGGAGTAAAAATATTCTAACTCAAACATATTAATGTGTGCAGATCGCTACAGAAGTGTTTTGCTAGTCCAATTTACTCTGACCAACCAATCAGAGGACAGAAAATGCTGACGTTATTGTGGGACAGCTAGCTGACCATGAAAGAGGAGATTTTGAAATCTGATTGGTTAAAGAAACAGTCCCATTTCTAATATAATTTAAGTTCCCTCAGCCAGCACTACTGATTAATTAATATAATTTCATGGAACAAATAGAATTTAGGTAGTAAATGTAGGTCAGTGCTTTTGATTTTAGGGCAGCAGATTTCAGAGTTTAGGCCAGTAGAGAAGGCCTTGCAGTATATACAGTTGATTCATATTAAATGGGAGACTAACTAACATTTTCCTGTTGAAAATGAGCTTAAGTTTAATTCTAAAAAAAAAAAAAAAAAAAAAAAAAAAAAAGAGGCTGTGAGACAATGTCCGTTGTTAAATTTGGTTTATAAATAAAATATAATTGAAGGGATGTTTTTTTTGTGTTATATAACGAGGTCAAGAATAAGGTGAGCTACAGTGAGATTAGGCCCAGTTTCATTTTTTTTTATGCCATTCTGTATTTTTTTCTTATGACCATTGGTGGTGCTATTGTTCTTGGTTCCACAAAAATTCACTATAATCCATCTTGAAGCATTCGGTACCACGAAATAATCTCCACAAAATGCCAATAAAACCTTTCTTTTTTTTTTTTAACTTCCTCCCCTGCCAATCCCCACCAGCCACCTCCACCAGCTGATGACTGAAGACGAACACCCGTGACACCAGTCAACGAGATCCATAAAATTAATCACAGCAGCATAAAATTAATCAGAAGATCTTATCTTACAATATTTTACTTCTAAATTGTATTTGAAATATGTATGTTTTTTTTTGATGTGAATTTGACAGACAGGGGATGTAACTCCCTCCAGGTGAGCTCCACTAATATTTTTTGCTTCTTTGACTCCCAGACACAGATGACATCATCAGGATCGCAAACTGGCGATCGCAAACTGCTCCCAAAAGCTTCTTTACTGTATGTCCGTTTAGATTTCTTCCAGGAAGCGGAGTAAGAAAAATAAATCAACAGCAACAAAAGCAAAAACAAACCCAAACCTAAGTGTAAACATCATGTCACACAGAACTACGTGTGGGTGTGTGTTTGCGTGTGCTGAGAACAGGCTGTGTTTAGAGAAAATAAAGTATGAAACAGGATCGTTTTTAAAAGACCAGAGTGACCACAGTGGTGAAGAACACACCGGTCACATCACACCTCACACAAACACGCTTCAGAACTTCTGCAGACCCTCACCCTCAATTCAGAAGCACTTCAGGCATGGAGAAGAGGTGGAGGAAGAGGAGGAGGAGGAGGAGCATGCCTGTTCTGGATGAAATCTTATCTGTTTGTGGACAGTGACAAATGGTGAATGTTATTAAAGACGAGAACTCCGTGTATGATCCTCTGCCAACACTTTGCTTCTGGGGGTTAAAAACGTGAAGCCTTTTGTACTGTATATTTAAGAGAAACATGACACAAATCAAGTTTATATCGAACACTGCTACTATATTTGGAGTCCTCTATAGCAGAACGCTGTATTCACTATATAATGTTTGAGTAATTGCAACTTTTTTTACTTATGAGGTTACTGATAAATTACAAAAGCTTGTATGAGTCAGTTACTATTATATAAATTAGATTGTGCAACCTGGTGCTTGAATGTGATCAAGCAGTATTAGTAAATGTTTTAAGCTAAAGTATTCACCAACACACACACATATAGTACACATAAAGCTCTGCAGATGGAATAATGTGACTTGGAGGACAGGGGCACGGAAAAGGGGGCATGAAAAAGAAAGGGCTGTGGGTGTGCCTCAGAGCCTTACATCACCGTCAGTGTTGGCTATGCTTCAAGGCCTGCAAAAAAACCCACAGTTCCAGAAGGGATTAGTGCACTGCACAGCGCTAGCAAGCACAGGCTGCTTCTTCCACACCCAATTCTTTCTTCATGTCTGCAAACCTCGTACCCTTCCCACATCGAAAGCACCAAGGAGAGCACGGACATGTCGAGACTGCTTCATCAGCATGTCTAATACTTTATTCGAACATATGAAGTAATAGTGTTCCCTTCACTCACTCCCTTTTTTCTTCTTTCTTATTCATCCTTCTTACAAAACAGGAGGAGGGCAGATGACTGTTATTACTTGCCTAGATAATAGGTTTTAGCTTGTTGACGTACGGCAACGCCCCCAAGGTGCAGCTCGACATAATAACAATGTCAGTGTCAGCACTACTAATGTAACAACTTTCCCTAGGGTCACAGGCGGAGGAGTAAATTTTATACTATAATATTATAGAAAAAAAAACATAGGTATGCTTTACCTTCATCCAAAACAATAACCGTGTATTCCACTTGTCTACACCTGGGCCTCCCAACACATTTAATAACATGGACCACACCTCAGGAGCTGAGTGGTTTTACAGTGTGTTTTACAGTACACGGTGTTTCGCTCTCGTTCGCTCAAAAGAGGGAGTAGAATTCAACCCATGGAGTCTACCACTTTAACTTCACACATACCCACATAAAAATTCTTTAGAAATGAAACAACCTTTGAGAAAGACCGATCCGATCTGTGTATTCAAATTAAAATGAGAATTGTGCACACAAACTTGTAATGAGAACACTGATTATTATTTTGATTTTAAAATGCTATTTATTACAGAAGTCTTAAGAGGCCATGCATTATTATATTTTGTCTTTCTTGTTTGGTCGTGATAGCGACTTAATTTTCTCATGATCTCTGCATAAGAACATGTTCTAGAGGCAGCAAAAGCGCAGCATCATGGATGATCGCATGTGCTTTTACCTTGATCAGGGACTCATGTGATTGATAACTTCCACATAAATGTCCGACACTTAAGAAGGAGGCTGTGATGTCTGTACAGACCCTACTGCGGCTAATCCATCCGCTGTTTCTGAAAGCACAGTTAAACTAACCACACGTATATTGTAGGAGCGGCTTTTAGATACGTAGCGGTAATAGCGCTGCAAGAGGAAAGCTAGCGTCGCAAGCTATTACATCGCAGAACAATAAATGAATACAAAAAATCGACAGTAGTTATGAGAATAAAGGTGCTGATGCTTTTCAACTCAAAAGTTGGTAGTCTGGTGGCGTGAAGTCACCTCAGGCATGCTTGCGATGGTTTCATGAGTGTGAGTTCACTTGCTGCTTGGCCTGGCTCACTTCATCATCTGCTTGCAAAAATGAATAGCAGACGAGTGATTGGTAACTCTGGTGTGAAACTCCCATTAACGCTGGAATACAGTTAACCCTTTTTCCCAGTACACTGGAGTTCTGTTCCATCAACTGAATGAAAATCGACCTATCAAATATTTTCAATCAGTAGAAATAAATGAATTTTTTTACTGCTGCAAGTCTAATATAATATGAGTCAGGACAGTGTTGGATTTCAGTGTGAGATGTGTGACATCATTGCTGAACATGCTGAACAGCTAAAACCTTAACAATGCAGATGCTTTACCTGGACACAGTTAATACACGTGTAATAAAGAGATTTTCTGCTGTAAAGTGTTGCTGTCTGCTTAAACACAGCCGGATTTATGAAGCCGTTATCAGATTCTGGCAGCTTTCCTTGCTGAAAAATCTAATGGCCTGATCTACAATTTGACAAGTCAGACCCAGCCAGTTAGTGCTGGAGGATGGAAAGAATCTGAGTTACTCATGCAAAAATCACATGCAAGGTCATTAGAAAATCTCCATCTATTAATCAATTCAATCAACTAACAGAAAAGCTGGAAAATATCAGCTCGGCTTATGTTTTGTTAGCTATTTGACTAAGCTGGTGTATATTTTCAGAACTTTTCTAACAAAACGGGATTCAGTTAATATTTGATATGTTGTTTGCGTCTGTCATCAGTCCTCTTTGGCAAGAAGTTTACAGTAGAACCCTGGAGATTTATACAGGGTGTTGACCATGATCACATAGAAGACGATGATTTCTGGTGGAATGACTTGTCTAACACATACACACACGTTATGCATATGATAAAGAGATGCAGCTTGATGGTTAGGAATCTCAAGTGTTTGCAATGCAGAAAGAAATTCAAGAAAACCCCAACCACTTCCAGTAACTGGTATAATTACCTGGCAATTATTTCTTCCAGCTCAGACCCACTGCACTGTGACGCAAAACAAGAAAATATCAAATAAAAAGTAGAGAGTACCGAGAAGTAGCTGGAGGGGATTGAGACAACACCAAAATGACTCATGTTAATCCTGTTATTGATATCATGTGGCAGAAGCCAAGATGGAGAATCTGGTTTGAATTGTGGACCGATATGACTGAAATGAAACATGTGCTTCTGGTAGCAAATGAAGACTGGTGCTTTTTTAGAATGTTACAAGGAGTCAATGAGTCAAAATACAATGCAAAATTGGGGGATGTGGTAGCTTGGTGGTTAATGTGCTGGGCTACCTATTAGAAGGTTACGAGTTTGAATCCCAAGCCAATCTGCCACTAATGGGCCTGTGAGCAAGGCCCTTAACCCTCAGTTGTACAAATAAATGAGATAAAATGTAAGTCAGTCTGGATGAGGACGTCTGCCAAATGATGTAAATGTAAACAAACCGGCCCGAGCAACCAGGCACTGAGAAGATATTTTGTGGAAAATGACTGAATATTAAATCTCTTGCAAACAATTTTCTTCCTAAGTGTAAATGGTAAGAGGCATTAGCTACAATGCCTCTACTTGAATGAATCCCTGGCATCCACTGCATCTCTTTTGTCTTTGGGTTCCAGCAGACTCCATCCAGAGCTGCCAAGAACAATAAAAGCTCCAGCAAGCACAGTAATCTGCTATTAATTCCAGTTACCATTCCAAACAACGGAGCCATCTATGACCTCACCCTCAAAACCTGCTTTAAAATGAAGGCAGTCAGCGGTGCCACCGTGACAGCAGAAAGCAGGAAGACAGCTTGAGAGACTTGATTGATATCCAGAAGAGAGAAGAATGTCTCACAGGTACCTTTGGAGAAGAGACCATGAGATTTTAGACTAACCCTGAGCTGCTCCCAAAGCTGACGTGCTTTTATTCTGTCGTGACATGTTGAGTCTGAAAGTTTCCTGGATATTTAATGTGTCATTATTGACAGGAAACACAAGGGCTGATCCTCTCAACCTTTAAAACCGTTCCAAAGTTGAGAAACAGAGAACAGAAAGCGACAAGGGACCATGAGACACCAATCCTTGATTTCAGCACCAAAAGCAAGACAACTAAATTGTTATTTTCTCAATTCTTTCTCTATTCAAACTATGTGACACAGCAAAGCAACAGATGGTCTGACAACCCCACATCTTATGTTTCTACCTGTAATTAGTTCCCATCTTATTCTTTAACACAAAACATTGCAAGAAACTGCATAACCCTGGTTGCATCTTATCCTGTCAATCACCAGGCGCTTCAAGATTTTGCCATCATAGAAATTAATGTAAAATCAAGCAAACTCAGTGATATTCAGAAGAGCTTGAAATTTTCCTCAGATTTTCCACAGATTTGGGCCAAAACCAATTGTGTGACATCATCAGAATAAACATTTAGACAAAGCCCTCTTCCATTTACCTGAATGGCACATACAACAATCATAGAAAGTAATTGCATATGTGTCTTCACGGGTAGGAGTTTAAAAGACGAATCCCATGGTACTAGCAGCTACAAGAAAACAAGAATTAATTTCATGAATTCAAGTAGTTTTCTAAAGAAAAAACAAACAAACAAAACAAAACAAAAAAACCCCAATCAATTTAAAACCATGCAATTTTGGCTTCAACCTTCACAAAAAGCTTGTGAAATCCTTGAGAGACTAATAAACATTAAATCTAAAATCTATCATTAAATGCGTCTTGAGACACTACGAAGGAAAATAATGTTTCATATGAAACACCAGGGATCGCTGGTCCTTCTTGGGAGAGTATATTGTTAGTACAGTGAACATGCTTTTGCTATTCTGCCAGTGAAGCCAGTATGAAACAAATAATGTAAATCAAAGCAGAAATTCGCAAACAACAACCACCAACAAGAAACAAACAAGCAACGAGCAACACAAGCAAACTGTCTCTTGGTATGTGAACGTAACCTATCTTGTCTCCAGAAATGCTGACAAGCTCTGAGCAACGGTCAAGACCCCAAGTCCACTCTGAACTTCTAAAATAATAAGTACATAACAAATATGTGCCTGCAACCCCCTACATAAACAAGGCCTTCCCTAAGAAGAGGAGTCATGAAAGGTCCCATTGCATATATTTCACTACATGTCAAAAGAGCCAAAGTGAAAATGGGGAACAGAAGACATTCTTCAGATGCCTTTCAAGCTGACCGGGTGATGCCTTTTAAAGGCAATAAGTGACCTTGTGTGCATTCAATAAACTCATAAAACTCTTCTCTGTGATTATGGAAATGTTAGGCAAACATGGTGAAGCTGGGAAGGCCACGGAGACCGTGAACGTTCTCACGACATCAGACACGGCTTGTCTGACTCGGCTCTGTAACAAGGAATTCTCTCGACACCTCCGTACGCAGAAGCCAATGATAGGGTGACCGAGATGAACTTTTTTCAGCGCTATTCTTTTCTTTCGTTCTCTCTTCCTCCATTCCATCCTATTATTCTGCTCCTTCTTCCTGTCCACCGTATGTGAGAGTTTATTTGTCGGTGTGGTGCTCAATAGAGCGGGAGAATAATAGGTAAGGAAGAGGAGGAAGAGAGCAAGTGAGCTGTGCCTGTCACCAGCCATTGAACAGGGACTCTGTAAATACAGACGGAGGAAGGAAACAAACTGCAAATAGGAAACATGGGCTAACAATAGAAAGTGTTTTTTTAAGCTTGTGAGATTGTGGGTAATGTGCCATCGATTCGTGCTTTCATCTGCAGTCTGCAGATAGTCTAAATACTGATACTGAGAGTTTTGCCTGTTCTTCCAAGAGGAAAACACATTTGTACAACAAGATATGTCATTATATTGAAAAAATATACCAGAACCTGGTTTGGAATCAACTGTAGCTGCAAAAGGCTTTTTTTTGCCTAAAAAATACATAAAAGTACTGAGAAAATACATATACAGAAGACTTATTAGTTAACTAAGCTCAATATAAAATAACCTTCAACCAAGCAAATGTTATATAGAATTATATTATAAACTACAAGTGCATGTGCTCTGTGGTGAACAGGAGCATCAGAGAAATGTTTCTGCTCTGAAGTTTGTACAGGATACACAATAGGTGAGAAAACATTATGAGACACAGCAGACTTTATTTTAGTCTATTTTCAGTCTTAAAGTAGACAGACATATTAGTTAGGATCTATCACTGATTCACAATACTATTATTACTACCTTCCCAAAGATAACCATATGCTTATTCAACTGGGGTATAAAAAACCCTGATAGCAGGCCAGCTCTGCTTATTTTATTTCTAAAAGATTTCTTTCCCATGCTTCCCAAGCCAAATATGAAGCAAAAATCACAGTCGCTTAACTTAGTACAGCCAGCTTATCACACCCGGATAAGCCTGTACAATCTGACTGTTCATTTATGTCACGTTCACAAAGCCAATTTCAAACAAATACAACTCGCTCACACTCGCTCAGACACAGAGGAAGCAGACGTGCTGCGACAAACACACATGATAAGAAACGAACAGAGGATATGTCACTGGGAATTCAGAATTCAGAATCATCAATCTCACCTGAAGATCAACACACTCAGCATGATGAATAGACATTTCATTTCAGTGGAAGAGAGTACAATGACTTCATTATCATTTCACACCTCCTACCTCCCTCCTTCTTTTGTTTTTTATCAACAGTGATCTCTCCGGTGTGTGTTCCTGTGTGTGTGTGTGTGTGTGTGTGTGTGTGTGTGCGCACGCGTGTGTGTTTTTGTGCTTGTATGTGTTTGTGTGTGTGTGTGTGTGTGTCTGAGTGTGTGTGTGTCTGAGTGTATGCGTATGTATGTGAGTGTGGGTGTGGGTGTGTGTGTGCGTGCTTGTGTATGTTTGTGAGTGTGTGTTCGAGTGTGTGTTCAAGTGTGTGTGTGTGTGTGTGTGCGTTCATGTGTGTGTCTGAGTGTATGTGCGCATACGTGTGTGTCTGAGTGTGTGTGTGTGTGTGTGTCTGAGTGTATGCGTATGTATGTGAGTGTGGGTGTGGGTGTGTGTGTGCGTGCTTGTGTATGTTTGTGAGTGTGTGTTCGAGTGTGTGTTCAAGTGTGTGTGTGTGTGTGTGTGTGTGCGTTCATGTGTGTGTCTGAGTGTATGTGCGCGTACGTGTGTGTCTGAGTGTGTGTGTGTGTGTGTGTGTGTGTGTGCGCATGTCTTCCAGCTCACTCCTATCATGTCTGGCTTTTGTATTCAGAGCTACAGGAGGACTGTAATTATTCGTTTAAAGAGATAGAAGAAAAGGAACAAAGAGTTCACAGAGGATGATAGAACATTCCAGAAGGATACACACACACACAGGATATATAAAAACAAACAAAGAAATGTTGCCCCCTTACTCATGCAACTCCTAAATACTTACAAATGCAGCTGTGAGCTGCGCTGATTATTGGGATTCTATAATGAATTCCATGTATCGGTATTTTAATACCAGAGAAACATTCTGTTGCTGTTTTAAGAAGCACAAAACTAAATTATAAGTGTCATGTTTTGTCTGTGTTTATGGCAACAACAGGGCATAAAGTATTATTCTTAGCAGTGTACAGCAACATGACTTCCTTCACTAAAACAAGAGCTTAAATCATTCCGGACCTGAGGAAATCCAAACATTTATTTAGAGCACACGGTTGAATATCACTGAGCTCATCCAGCTATCATTCTGCCGTTGATTAGAGCATGCCCCCAGACGTCTCCTTGCATTAAGAAAAACACTCTGGGAAACTTTTTATAGATATTATTAAAAGTTTTTTTTTTTTTTTTTATCACCACTATTCACAGTTATGTTCCATTGGCCGATGTTATCACCTTGGGAAAAAAAATTTAAATAATCTAATTTAGTATATAAATGTATATATATAAGAATGACATTTGTGTGGGCATGCAGGAGAAGAAATAAGAGCTACTGAAGAAAAGGAAGAATTAATGTTAAAACATTCTCCAATATGATCTTGTGTTATTGCAAATCAAAATAAATCTTATTAACGTCCATATGAAGATAAAGTGTACTGAGACTGGGTCTGTGATGCACAAAATCATTTCTACTGTTAGCTACTGTATATTCTGTATACTGTATATTACTGTAACAGATGAAAATGGAAATTTCGGATTGGATTATAATGTTGAAATACTTATTTCCTTTGTTAATGTTGACATTTGGCCTTTTTCAATTGTTGGTCTAATTCCAGGCCTTTTGTGAGCTTTGAGACGTAGCTGGTGTGGAAATTTTGCTGAAACCTGCCAACCTTGGGTAATGATATCACCTTGATGTTATCATACCAGCTGAAACCCTCAAAATAGGATTATATAGTGAATGCTGGTTGACTCCATTTTGTTGACTATCAGCTGTCTATTAGAGGTATTAAAATA
>JAOTRN010000028.1:7165889-7198685 GCA_028566695.1 Bagroides melapterus
TAACATGATCTAATGTGATGAGATATTTATAATTCACTCCTAAAATTATACCCAGTCAGAAATGTATCAGCATCTTTGGACTTGATAGAATTGCATTTTGTTGTTAGATCTGGAAAATCTTTAGGCCTATTTATCAGCTTTATTTTGATACGACTCTCTAGTTTACATCACAGCCACTAGTTATTCGAGTCGAGAGAGCAAGTTAAGGCGACTCACCATCAGTGATTTGCACAAGACAATGATCCCATTGACTAATCACTATTCTATGCAATGGCCAATAACTAATCACTGTTGTTTCGCAATGACCAATCACTGATCACCATTGTTTGTATCACTCATGCACTTTTTGTTTTTATCGCTTTCAAACATATTTTACTGTATTTATTTAACTAATAAAAGTGTGTTATTCCATGTTACACTTCTTTTATATCTATTTCCTGACAAAAAAATCAATACTTGTTAGTGCCAAACCATTTATATTGATAAGATTTAACTTGATGACACATTCTACTGTACTACATGTCTTCAGAAAATCCTTTAACCATTAGCATTTTTTGATGAGCAAATGATCATAACAATTTTGAATATGCAAATCAGTCAGTTATATCCCCTGGTGACTTCTAGTGTGTTTTAGAGCATGCATTAAAGCCTTGAAAAGATCCAGCAGCACTGCTGCAGACTGATTTTAGCACAGATCACCTATAGCCAGGAATTCTACATTTTCCCCCTTGATTAAGGAATGTGTGTATACACCATCTATATGCAACACTGACTAAAACATTTAATTTTAATCTTAATTATAAAATATCAAGTGCAAGCATACAATGGCTGTGAACCAGTTTCTTACCCAAATCTATTTGATGCTGTGGGCTTATACATAATGAGGTATAATAACAGCCTTCAAAAATTAACAACCGGTCTGATATTTATGACGGGAGACATGAAAGATAAAAGAGGTCAATGTGCAAGATTAAAAGTAACAAGTATAAACACAAGCCAGCACCCTCAAAATCTGAATTAATGCATTTTCCCCAGTTGTACATGCAGAACAGACAGACCACAGGATGACCACTTGAAGACAGGGTTCTAATGTTCTACTGTTCTAATGCTGTTTAGACATGCTTGTAGGCATATACAGACACAGACACACATGGTTATTTCTCCCTTAAAAAATACTCAAGGAAAGAAACAAGAATGTGATTTATATAGCAATAAATATTTCCTGTAGCTTGACTCTCTAATGCAGTCTGTTCCCAGCCCAGTCCTGAGGGACAGTCCAGTCCAGTTATATATAAAAGTGCATTCAGAAGTGTTAGGCGCTGGAATAGAAGTTAAAATGCAACACTGCACAAAGAACAAAGAACATTTCTAGAAATTATGCAGTAAATAATGTCCTATCTGACTGACCATGAATGTCTACAGACAGCATTCACCTAATTCTAAACTATACACTGGACATTTGCATTTCTTCTTTCAGTTTTGATAGCATTTTGCTTAACATCCGTCAGCATTTTCTAAACACACACACAAACAAAAAACAACTTTTTCCTCTCTTTCTTCTTACAAACACGCGCACTCTTTTGGAAACTGTTACTGCGCAGCGCAAAGGAAGAAATGAAGAAGAAGAAAAAGTAGCTGCGCAGGACGAGTAACGTAATGTTCAGAAACACTACGCCAAGCCGTACAACACAGTGTTTTATATATAAAGGTAGTACGACGCTATGAGGGTGTGGATTAAGGAATACCGAAGGTTTACACCGTACCAGTCTGTGGATGCGCGGCCGTTCAGGATGTCCTCTTTGGCGGTTAACAGCGACAGGCTGAACGTGTCCAAGTTTATTGCTTGCATCCTGAAAATCTGCGGCTCTTGTTTCCTGGTTTGTAAATTTCAACAAAGCCTAACTATCCAGTCTAGCCTATAGATCCACAGGCATTCGCGGACTGATGTGAGTTACTGACGAAAGGCTCGGGGAAGTGTCAGGGAGTTGAGCTGGACTGCATCAATCATAACGTAATGTGTGAAAGGGGGCGGGGACGTTTGGAAAGGGCAGACTCGCGAACTAAAGCCACGCCCACCACCTAGCGGCACCTTTTGACATATGAAGCAGATCCGAGGACGCGTCCAAAACCACACAATAACCTCAAACTCAGGTATTAAATCAGACAAGTTGCATATGGTTGAAGATTTCTTACTGTGTAAGGTATAGGGCTTGGTGATGAAAAATGCAACACTTTCGACGTTTGTTTAAGTCATTTATATTCGTGACGTTTGCACGTGGAGACATTTTTATATTTGCAAAAACTCAGGATGTATGAGATTTTGAGTGCCTTTGCTCATGTTATGTAGGGTATTTTCCAAGACATAGCAAAAATAATGAACTACTTTGATTGCAACCTTTTGTCTTCAGTAATTACTTTATCCTATTCAGGGTCACACTGGATCCAGAGCCATCATGGGTCAAGAGCTACCATGTATACATACCATAGTAGTATAGCAGCATGTATTGGGCATAGCCTGCTATGTTTTCTGTTATAGCTGCATATTTTACAGGGCAACCAGATTGACTCTTTCCATGTAAACCACACTTTTAAAGAGGCCATACTGTGAAAATGGACTTTTCCCACTTGTTTGGTGGATTTTAGACTATAAAGTGTTGCAGCAATTCTGACAAAAACGATTCTGATTCTTCATTTCAACAGTGACAATAATCCTGTCAGGTTTTTTTTTTTTTACATAATCAGTTTTTATTTTTACTAAATAGATGCATTTGCATACATTCCTGTAGCTGTACCATATATACAGTTAACAAACAATGCAAGTAAGTCACATTAGCTAAAGGGAAAGTGCAATTGTAACCACTTATATTTAGTTAGCAATTGGACAATGGTCCAATTTTAGTTGTCTAAAATGATTAGAGCACAGAGAGCGTCACTGCATTACACAACATATTCAACACCTTCAGCTGTCATAACTGTTTTACTTGCAAAAAAATCATTCAGTATGCACATTGAGATTTGCACATTATTGATAAAAAGCCTATTATTTAATAAAAAAAAATACTGGGGCAGTGGTGGCTCAAGCGGTAAAAGCTCTGGGTTGTTGATCAGAGGATCAGGGTTGAAGCTGCTGCTGTTGGGCCCTTGAGCATGGCCCTTAATTCCCTGCTTCAGGGGTGCTGCATCATGGCTAAACCTGCACTCTGACCCCAACTTCCAAAATTGGGATTATGTAAAGAAAGAATTTCACTGTGCTGTAATGTGTATGTGACAAAATTAAAACTTCATCATCAGACGGTGCAAATTAGTATCCTACTATTTGATTCTAGCACTGAATAAGATCCAGCACAATGCCTCTTTTTTTCACCTCTAACATGACAACATTTTGCAGTATTGTGCCAGGATTCCTGAAATACAAAGTTGCCCACCTAAAGATCTCAGCAGTGGAACATGAAAAGTGTGGGCATACACTGGAGCTTTGTCTTCCATCCAAACTACTGGCACATCGTGCAATAATGAGAGATGAGCTCAGGATGTGAGAACACCAACTTCATCCCCATAACTTCCTGTCGTTAGCTTTGTGCGCCGATCTCTGTAAACAGTTTTGCTCAGTAATGATGTTATGCTTAGCTTCACCGCTTCCTTGGAATTTCCTCTTTAAAGAGTGGATATTTTTGGGGGGAATAATTGCAAATTGTTGTTTTTTTATGGCAATATTCTTTGAAATCACAATGTAGAATGTTTGATCACAATGTAACATTTTACACTGTGTTAACAAAATAGTGATTAATTTCTGAAAAGGGATGAAATGTTCACAGTTTGTTAACCCTATCCCAGTTTCCCATCTAATTACAGAAATTATATATTATATAACTGAGGACGGTTCTTATAATGATTTATTTGCATACTTTGCATAATTACTGCAAAATGAATCAGAAAAATATCTTGAAAGAAGACTGATAATTATGACAGAAAAATATTAAATTTGATCTACTGTGAATCATGATTAAGCTGTGAATCACCTTTTTCTACAAGTTTTTATTTTTAATTCTATTATTAGAGACTATTATCTGTACTATTTTATTTCCTTTAGTTGCAATTGTGTCAGTTTGTGTCGTTTTCTGCAAAAAAGCACAGAAAACTGCAAAACATTGAAAAAAGCTGCAGCAAAATATTTGGGGTGCAACAATCACAAATCCCAAACACCATGAGGGACTGATTAAACCATCTGGAACTTTGCACTGTGATATCGATTCATTTAATATTTACAGAATACCATTACAAACCAGCACAACACATCATGAGCCTATCTAATGTACCTGCGTTTATCACAGATTTGTTTTTACTTAAAAACAATTTTTAATCTCTAAGCAAATATCTCTATAATGCTCATATATAATGCTAATATAATGTTGACAGTCATAATGTCCGCCAGATATTCGTATATTAATTCGAAAAATGAGAGCTGTGCTAATAATACTCTAATGTCTTAAGATTTTTTTAAAGGAAGCTACGATAATTAAGACACAAATCCAGTTTTTTAATGTGGCACTCTAAGGTCAACAAACATCCACTGACAACCGTGTTTCTTGGTGTTCAGATCTGACAGATGGGTCAAAGTTCAACGCCACAGAGATATGCAGACAGGCCAGAGGTCAGTGTTCATTATTTCCCTCTCTTTGTTGATAGTGTGTTTTTCTTTTGCTGCTCTGGTCGTTCTTATCCTTTTGAAATGCCATGCTTCTCAAAACATCTTAACTTCTTCAGCTGAAACGTTTCTCTACTAGGGTAGGAATGCTTTATCTCGTCTCTACGAAGCCCTGAGCACAACCTTAATACCATCGTTATCATGTACAAATAACTGCGAGTTTACAGACCTTGTAGGATGGGTTCCTGTAGCAAGGGCATGCAGTGATGTCAACACTGATGTGATTGTATTATGTTGCATTACTTTCCATCAGGTTTCTGTTCTACATTTGACAAACATAGAATATATGACATATTCTATACATGCAAAACAATGTATATGTCCCTACTACACAGACAAATCGTCCCCAGATATGCAGGCAGTCCACTGGGTCGAGTTTTAAGGTACCTGCAAATACATATTTGAGGCTGGTTATTTCTATAAAATATCTTATACAGCAACCACTATTTCAACAAGGAAGTGATGATTACCGGAACAGAGCACCGTCACTGACTTCAAATCATCATTTGTAACAAAAACACCAGTATTAATCTGCCCATGTGGTTCTCACACTTCTGGCATGTTTGCCTTAAATCACACCATGACGCAGAGGCATGCTCAAGCATGCATTATTGCTTTCTTTTCCAACAGCTTACTTCTTCACACTAGAGGCCAGGAAGGGAATAACAAGGAAAGTGTTATTTTTCTTGCTGGGTGGGAGAGCGACACTGCTGATGCTCTGCAGAGTGTTTCTCCTAAGTGTTGACAAGCTGTGATAATGAAATAAAATAAAGTTGACCGTGAGAGTTGATTGTGCTGTGCTATAAGAAAGGGTTGCGATAACAAGGAGCTGGTTGAGTTGATTAGTTTGTTGACTGTGAAGTGTATGAAATGCTGTCTGTTTTCTGATATTTATATATTTAATTCAACAATAATCTGAGCTTTAAATACTGTTTAATGAAAAAAATGCCTAAAATACAATCTGTTTTAGTCTGTTGGGAAATTTTACTATTTGCAGAGTTATATACCAACTACATGTCAGACATCTAATCAGAGATCTAATGTTTTTGAACATTTTGTGATCGTTTAAAGTAACTCAACATATCTAACTTTCTCTCAAAACTAAAACATGTTAATATTATTGTTATTTAACAGACGTGACAGTGAAGTCAAGTCAAGTCAAGTCAAGTAGCTTTCATTGTCATTTCAACCATATATAGCTTACGCAGTACACAGTGAAATAAGACAATGTTTCTCCAGGACTATGGTGCTACATGGAACAAAAAAACAGAGCTACATAGAAGAATACAGAGCTAAGGACAGAGCTAAGTAAGTCCTAGCTACATAAAGTGTATCTGTGCAGCCTAGTGCAGAGCAAGACAAAAGACAGTGCAGACAGACAATACAGACATTACAAGACAAATGTTCTACAGTACATGTGCAAAAATATAAGGAAAAAACACTTAACACAATAGCAGCAGTTATATGATGTGAGGTAATGGGTTGTGCAATACAGCATGTGCAAGATAGAAAAAACGGTGTGGAAATACAGCATGTAAACTATTGATTATGGGTGGTGTGTAGACATGGATGTGTATTGTGTATCTGTGTGGATGAGTGCAATTCTCACAGTGTGTGTGTGTGTGTGTGTTTGTTCAGTACAGTCCAGTTCAGTTGTTGAGGAGTCTGATGGTTTGTGGAAAGAAACTGTTACAGAGTCTGGTTGTGAAGGCCCGAAGACAGTGATGGTCAGGTGGCTGTTATAAGATGTGAGGTCTAATAGAAGCTTCTGACACCAAAACGAATTCCTTGTCAGTGCAAACCTACTTGGCAATAAAACTCTTTCTGATTCTGATTCTGATTCTGATATTTAACATCCATCCATCCATCCATCCATTTTCTGTACTGATTATCCTACACAGGGTTGGAGGGAACCTGGAGCCAACCCAGAGGACTGCACAAGGCAGGGTTCCCCCTGGAGGAGATCCCAAACTATCACAGTGCACAATCACACACTGACACACTATGGACAATTTAAAGATGAAAATCAGCCTGCAGCACATATAATTGGACTGGGGATGGAATTTGGAGGACCTCAAAAGCACAGAGAGAACATGCAAACTCTGTGTACACAGGGTGGAGGCAAGAATTGAACCCTCAGCCCTGGAGGTGTGATGTAAACACACTAAACACTAAACCACCCTTAAATCTAATATTTAATATTAATATTTCAACAATTAAACTTTTACAGATGAGTAATGCATTATATCACAAGGTTTTGTTGACAGTATAATAAACCATCATGCACGCACACACACACACACACACACACACACACACACACACACATTAAACATAGATCAGCAGTTGTTCATGATTTTTTATTTAAAATCCATAATTTCCTACTCTGACTGGTCTAAAAAGAAATCAAAACCAGCTTTCATAATTCACACAATTTTGTATATTTTTAGTGGTATTGTTGTTTAGTTCCACTAATCAATCCACCTTTTGTTAAATGTGAAATGTTCATACTAAATATAATCATGACATACAATGTATAGTGTCATTATTAGTTTTTCATTACCACGTAAGCTAAATATAGCTAAAGATATGTGAGCTCATTATTTAGTTAGTAAGGAGGAGGTGAGTTCCTGTCCCTCCTCTTGCTGTAAGGAATGCCATATTTGTCAGGAATTTGTAACGCTTGCACTAAATGTGTTTGGACCTGGGATGGCATATTTATGGGATAACAATTTGGGATAAATATAGCTCTTGGGGGTGCTTCACTCTTTTCTACAGCCCTGAACACATTAAAAAAAACAAGAAGCTGTTAAATTCCTCAAGCCAGTGAGTCCTCTTATACAATACATCCAGCTGAATAATGCCTGTCAGCTTCTGTGACTTTTAAGATGAAATGCCTTTTTGTTTTTATCAGCTAAACCAAAAAACAAAGGAAATCTGGGTTCTTTAATCTTCTGAAGACTGTGTCTAAACGTCACGGAAACATTTTAACAAACATTGCTGAAAATTTTGGACGTTTAACACAGCAAAGCTTTGGCCGTCCACAGACTGCTCTGAAGCACAAAAACAGTCGATTTAACTAGGTGAGAAACATGAGCTCAAAGTGGAGGAATGCAAAGTCAGGGTCAGTTTAACACCTGAGGTGCAGATATGAATAGTTGCAGATTTGTGGTTTTAGAGAAATAAATGTTAATGATTTAGTAAGACAATAATGTGTTTTTTTTTTTATACAATAAGTGTGAAGCAAAACAGTCTCAATATAACCATTCATGGTAATTAGATTGGCGAAACCCCCCCCTTAATGAATCCCTTAAGGTAAATATAAAACTCTATAAAGCTGGCTCTGACTTGCACTAAAACACCACTGTACTACCGAATTTCAGTGTTAAGCAATTGAATGAATCAATGAATCAATCACTTTTTTAATTTTTTAAACAACAGCAGCATCAGTGGTGTTCATTTAAAATACACTTAGTAAAGGCTGGGGCAAATTTCTTTCTAGCCCAGCCCATAGCTTCGCACAGCCAGTTTCCAGTCATGTCACATATTTACCCATAAGTGAAGCTCTTTTCTCTTACACATTCATAAAACATAGTCAGAAGTGACTGGAAATACCTGTATGAAATAGAGTAGGCATACAAAACATAAACAAAGTTGATTAAGTTGCATAATTCATATAATGTTGAGTCAATCATGACAAAAGACGCAAAAGAATTAATAACAGGGAGTTCTGTGTGGTTTGAATAAAAATCTGGCTAACAGAAAGCACAGCGTTTCTGTTTTGCTTGCTATTTGGAAAAATTCAATTGTGCTACCTTTTTTCTTTCAATAAGTGTGTTTTCTTGGGTATATGTATGAAATATTGTCTATACCAACACCGAGATCATATGCTATAAGGTTCAAACATAATGCTGTCATAATAGTAATGGCAAGGTACTGATTGGTAGAAGTTGCTGAGCCTTGTGACCGAGCTATGTGTGTAATCAGCATCTGCGTGCACACACACACACACAACACACACACACGATGCCTATGTGGTCGCCTGCTCTCTCATCTATATGGCGACATCAATGAGACCCAAATTTTACAACTACAGAGTCAATTCTAAAACAGCTGTGGCAGTGCCCCCCCCCCTCAAACCGTTACTGGAAATTCTGCTGGATGTGTGTGTGCTGTTCCCACATCACACACTCCTGCCATGGCAACCACCATTACATGTCTCACGTTTATGTGACTGACGAAAACCCGGCCTACGTCCCAGTCCAATAAAGTCACTAGAAAGCTAAAAATGACTGTGTCATGAGAGAGAGAAGGGTTGAGTAGGAATACATCATGTGAATCTTTAATCAAGCTAAAGTACCACTTGGATCGCTGACTCAGCCTCCTGAATGCCTGAGTCGGGAGGAAAAGGATGTGGAAGAGGCAGACAGGAAGATCAGCCTGTCAGACATCTCAGGAGAGTTGCCATCTGACAAAAGCATGAGCTGCACAAAGATCAGTATGAAAAGAAAGAAGATGAGAAATAGGTTTTTCATGGCCAATAAAAGAAAATGAACTTAATGCTTGTATTTATTTTGGGTGGCAGAAACTCTATTTGAAGAGCTTTTTTAATTGATGAACAATCCTACAGCATGATTCAAACTACAGTATATCAAAATAAGAAATGAGTACCGTGTGATGGTGGGAGTGTAAAAACTGAGCAGCCACTGTAGATAGACAAATCCACAGCTGAAGATTCCTTTATAGGTGCAGAAAATCTGTCTCTGGTAGGGAAAGAGAGAGAGAGACAGGAATTTATAGGAAGTAAACTAAGAAGAAGGTGGAGCTTTAGGCATAACTCAATAGAATCTTATAACGATGGAGATTCTTAAATGCCTAATAATAAAGCTTAAAATGGCTTATTATGTTGAGATTATGTTTAACTTGCTGTAAATATGAATCTCTGGCAAAAATTATATTACATTATAGATTGAAATGGTATTGTGCAATTCAGTAAAGAAAATGAAAGTGAATTCATTAAATGTTTTTACAATGAAGAGAACTGCAAAAATGATATTCAGGGTCATTTCTTTCTTCTAAGAAGTGTAGGACCAGGGAATAACCAAATTGAGTTTGTTTGTTTTTTGCTTCTTCTAATGTCATTTGATCAATTTATGATGAAAATTGTTCCTTATTGCAGTTTCTGTAGCACTACAGCATTACATTTTGTGAATTTGATTGTTGTTTGTTTGATCATTGATTCTTGTTAAAATTCTTGATTTTCGTTCTTTTGGCGGTTTTGGCGATATGGCTTAAATTCTGTCTAGAAGTATTGAACACCACAGAAGACTTCTGCTATTTTTGCCCATCTGCTTCAAGGTTCAACAAGCTGTAGAATCTGATATGCTTTTCTTCACACCCTGGTTGTTAAGAGAAGTTAGAGTTTCAGTCAGCTTGAGCCAGACATTTCAGGTTATATATCTGTTTTTATTGTTGCATTTTGTGTAAACTCTTGAGACTGGTGTGTGTAAAAATCACGGATCAGCCATTTCTGAAAACCAACCATGGTCACAAAGTCTATTATTATGCTTTGCACTGCTGTTACATGGCATGAGAGATGTTTGGTGAAAAAAAATGTAAGGACAGAAAGAAAAAAAAATGTCATTAAGAACACGAAGCTGGAGATGTGCTACTGCTGCTCCTGTTTAAGATGATGCGGTTGAGGAGTGCAGTGGGTTCTGCTCTCCCCCTTTAATTACAAGATAGCTCAATATTGCACGAAACCAACTCTGTAATAAGGATGTGATCTACAAACCTAATGATGGTGTTAGAGGTATGGGTGTGTATGTTGTCATAGGTGAAGGACAGGTAGTGTAGAGCACTCAGCATGCAGACTTGTGGTACTCCTGTGTTAAGAAACCAGACTGGAGGAGGAACGTCCTACAGTACATCCTTTCAGTGACTTTTTTTTCTTTTTTGTTTACTGGAAAAGGTTATTTGTTATTATGGTGTACAAGACATGTTTCTTTTTCTTTTTAACTGACATGATAATGAGAGACTGATGAGTGAGTAAACAGTTGACTTGATGACAGGCTACTACACGTTCAGTCAGACCACATAGTTTATACATGGGTTCTGGTTGGGGAAATCCAGGATGCTCTAATTTATTGGGATATTGTCCTTCAAGTCCATGTGTGAGGCATTTGTTGTTTCTCATACACAGAGCACAGATGATAGATGATATTGAATAGAAATAGTACTTGTGTTAAGCTATAGACAAGGTCTAAATTATAGTATGACTGTGAAAAAATCTGATCAACTTTACAGAAAAATATATTTAATAAATATATGATCTACGTGTGGGATGAAACTCGATTGGTTTTGTATACACTGCAAAAGACAGCCCAAGGCACAGTGTACATTATGACATTATTATATGCTTCAGTCTGGATTCAGGTTGACTTAACGACAGATCTTTATGGATGAGCCTCAAATTTACAACGTCCAGTCATGTAAAGCATTTTAAAGTACTTTAACTCCACCTCTAACCTATTTTCTGACAATCATCTCTAGCCTAAAAGCTACGTCTTCTTTTTGTGTAAGAGAATAGCTTTGATAATGCTAGCTTTACATTAAGCTTATGTGGATCTTAGACTGTACATGTGGTAAGAACAAGTCAGGAGAACTGTATTAGTCTGGCTTTGTGTGAGTGGTAGGATTAACAAGATGAAACAGGCAACACACAAAGTCTAAAAAACAAAAAGAAAAAGGGGGAAATATAGTGTATTCCAGCATCTTAATTTATAAATTATATAAATTAAGAATTAAGAATGAACAATAATATAACATTAATGTTATGAAGAATAATAACATTAAAAATATTTTAGTATTTTATTTTATTTTTCATTCATTATTTATGTATTTTTAGTAAACAAATATATATAATATAAATATAATAAGAATATAAAAGTGTTCTAAAACGACCTAAGAGAGTTTTATCAGCTAAGGAAAAATAAGAAAAAAGATTGTATATGCTTTTACATTGAAACAGTATTCTACATAGTAACAGTAGTCTATCTCATGTTACTAAGTTGATCTCTGACTCCCTCTTCTGGAAATTCTTTGGAAGTGTCCATAAAAACACTGCATTCTCGGCACTATCCTGGTCAGGGTTGTAGTGGATCTGGAGCTTACCCTGAGAGCACAGACTAAAGGAAACACACAGTTTAGCAACGCCAGGCTAGCTAGTAGCATATTAGTACGCGCACCACCTTGCTGCCTTTTTATACTAATTATAACAGTAAAAGATGTTTTTTTAAAGCTTACAAACAGTTGTTCCCTCATGCTGACAAAAATGCGCTCTATGCTAAATAATAAAAGTAGAAATGAGTGCGATTAACTACTAAATTTTATTTTTATCGCTTCAGTGAAGAAAATGAAGAAAAAGCAAACACGAAATAATCCACTTAAAGTTTATTCAAAGCCCGGTTAAACATTAGAATACTGAAACGGCATTTCCCCTACTTATTTGTTCCATTTTGTACAAATCACAGTGGTTCAAAAAAGTATTACAAAAGGTTTCATTAAAACATTTTTGCCGCTTCTGCAAAACATTCTGATTGTTGCCTTTCTTTCGGTCTTTTTTATTTAAAAAAAAGCCCTTATAGAGTGTTGTGTGTGCTCTTTTTTGTTTAATTACATTAACAGCAATATCCAAAAAGAAGTATGAAGTTAACACAAAGTGCTTAATGGTGTAATAGTAATATAATAATATAAAGAGAATGAAACAAAAGGAAGAATGATCATCAGCTTTTATTCAGTTGCTGACTGCTCTCCAAAATCGAGGTGGCCTTGAGACGGAGATGTGCACTGTAAGTAAAACCGACGGGACATTTAGTGTTAGAATTGGCATGTTAGTTTAAAGAAGGCCACTTCCACTGAATGTGAGAGACGTATAATCAAAATTAGGATAATAATAACCCCTTTGCATATTATTATTCCCCACAGCAGTTTTTATAAGCTGCATGACAAAATTCCAAAAAACAAAACAAATAAAAATCGAAACCACAAACACGTAACGCTCTGTCTTATGAAGTCACTGCATGTGAAACACAGTAATTCTAAAGAGGTACGTATGCAAAGTGTGAGGTACAGAAAACGAGGATCTCACATTTGGAAGAAAATAATAGTGAAGAAATTGGAGACGGGATGCTGAATCAGAACGGAAACAGCAGCACAGGAAGAAGCACGTGCAGCCCTTCGCTTCCCGATAACGCAGAAGTCTCACCAGAAAATGTGTACTGCATAATAAGCTGCGTTCGATAGTTCTCATCTGCTTCTGTAGAGGGCATGATCGTCCAACTACGACGAATACTGTAGGCTGTACGTGCTCACCCACAGCTGTACCAGCATGAGCAAGTCGAACCCAAAGCATTTATTTCCACTCAGTTCAGCAAAAACAAAGAAAGCTGGAAAGATATGATACGAAAAAAGCAATGAAAAGGATGCAGCATAAAGACAGGTTCGAGAAACAGTAAGCAGTGCTACATAACGTCCACAGGCACTGACAGTAAGAGGAATGCGGTGGTCAGCTGCCTGGCTAAGTGCCTGTGTGTGTGTTTATGCGTGAGCACACGTGGTTTTCTTTACAATTATTCAACATCTAAAGGCAGTAGTAAGAGGCCCTCTTTAGAAAGGCAACACGATTTTTTTTTTCTTAAAAAAAAAAAAAAGAAAAGAAAAATAATCAAAGGCACAGGTAATGCCAGGATACAACAAATCTGAGCCCTATGGAGCATTACTATTGCAACCTGTGGGGAAATATTTTTTTTTCCTTTTGAACAAGGACGTGACGAACCAGATAAAAACTGTATATAAAATGGTGGTAAGAGTTTCCCCTTAAATGTAACATGCTTTTGTTTACGGGCTCACATAGAAGAATAGACTAATGACAAAGTGCACACTTCGTTGATTCTTTAAAACAACCGCACACATGACTGCATGCAATCATGTCTAAGAGACCATTCTTCATGCACATTTCCTGTAAACGTGCATCATTTCCATGTTGCAATGTTAAAGTCAAGGCAATCACTATAAAACCAGGAAAAAAAGTTTTTCACAATTTAGGCTAAAGTGCATAGGCTGTTACACTGTTAATAAGGGCTTATCAATTGTTAGTGCGGTCGAAAAAAGACTCCAAAAGGTTCCCCACGCCATAATAACTCTTCTAATAATACTCACACAAAATCCACAAAACCATCCCAGAACTATAGAAACACATCATTACGGTGAGTCTCTTCTTAAAACCTAGCAAACATTGCAAAGGCAATAACAATAAAGCACACAGGTTATATACAGAGACATCATTGCCTTCACCAACAAACACTGAACACAAACTGCATGGAGCTAAAAATGTCCACCAGTTATGGAAGAAAATTTTACCATGCTACAAAATGTAATGTCTTATTAAAATGCTGGAGTTCAGGAAACAGTCATGCTCAACAGATCCAGACAGAAAAGATACTAAGGGAGGAAAAAAAAAACCCAAAACAATAAAGTGCCCAAATCACCACGGCAACACAGCTTTTCACCTTCGAGAACAGAAATACACTGTTTAAGTGTAAACACTATTGATTTGTCTGTAAGAACTATTTGTCATGTTTTTAACTTTACCACTGAAGTGCTTAGTACTGAGGCAGTAATTAACAGCGCAATTGTAAACCGACGTATTAACTGGCATAATATTTTGCTGAACACAGGTTAATTTTAGATCAATAGAACTACAATTTAATTAACTAAAATGTCTAAAAGGGGAAGAAAGAGCCCCTTCCTTTTGTCTTTTGCAATTTCCTTCCTTCCAAAGATCAGCTTCATTCACACTTGGGCCCGTTGAGATTCACTCGCATGTCTATTTCAGTAGCTGTTGATTATTCGAACGTGTCTCTAGTGAGAAAAAGTCTTTCCACATCATATATCTCCAGCTAGCTACCACCGGCACCTGGGTGCAGCCTCACGGAGGTGAAAAACCTGAAAGCCAGAAATAGCGGAAGGTGCTACAGAAAAAAAAAGAACATTTTTTTTCTGTTTTAACATATACAAAAATAGCACTCATGTGAAACTGAGCTTTCAGGATATGGCGCCTTCAGCACAGCCCAAGCAAACACATACCTAAATAACATTAACGTATATGGTGTAATCAGTTTCAGTTTCGATATTGTAACAGGCACAGGGCAATAAAGTTCACCAGATACAAACAACACCACTATGTGTTTAAGAAATACTTGATACTTCATGTAAGGACAAAACTGGAGAGGTTACAATCAGCAAACTGTTCTATGTTACCACATTAATACCACATTAGTAGAATATATACTAATAGCACAAAGCCCATCATCCATTTTGCTACAAGCCTTTCAACTGAAAGTCATAAAGCTTTTTTTTTTTGAAGGAAAAAAAGGAAACAATCTTTAGCCAACACCTTTCCTTTCCTAAATAGTCGAGAATCTTTTTTTTTGTGTGTGTGTGTGTAGGATTGTCACACAGAAAGTAATTAATTACAAAAGCAAGAGAAAAATAACCACTGTGAGAAAAGATTACTATCACTGTGATAATTAGTAATTCCAAGCACCATTCTCACTGCATGAACTGGAAAGTGAAGGTATAACTTTGTGGTCTTATATTTCCTTTTTTAAAAAAAACAAACAAACAAAAAAAACAAAAAAAAACAACAAAAAATAAAACCCCACACTGACTGAACCCCAAACTTCTTTCTGTCTGCAGAGGTAGAACACAGCAGGCTAGACTGATGGAAGTTAATTAGGTCTTAGCAAAGAGGAGGAAAAGGATAAACATGGCAACCTTATTTTTGGTTATGTTACAATTGAGTAGATTAAAACTCCAGGACAAAAATCTTGAAAGGTTACTCTCATATAAAGGTGGAAAACCATTAAAAAAGGCAAGAATACTGGATTAAGTTCCTTGGTCTAAAGCATTATACAAACTGATTAAACAACACTGCCTCTAGTGGCTTGGTGAAGTAAATACAAGTAAAAAATAAATCTTGCTAGCGGTCAGAACAAAAGCCTAATCTAACAGCATTTTTAATAAATGCTAATACTCCCACAGCAGTGGTAGAAATAGCCCTAAATTAAGATGTTATGTTTTTGCCCACACCAGAATCATCTCTTTGGTGCTTTTATTAGAGCCTTCTTAGGTTAATGAGCAGAGCATCGCACCGTGTTTATTTAGTGTTCTGTTTCTGCCCACAGCCGACTTTAAGTGCTAGCAATAAACATTCTTGACCCTCATGTATCAACATTGCATAGGAATGGTTCTAAACAGTTTCATATCCGCAGTATACAAAAGCAAAATTGTGATTTTTAAGCATTGCTTCAAAGGGTGCTTAAACTTTCATGAACAAATGAGTACATTTTTTCCAAAGCTGAGATGTTATCAATAAAGTAGAGAATAAGTAAACTGCACTGTTTAATATTTCTGTTTATAGAGTTTGGGAAATACCTGCTACAGCCCCCATTTCTCTATGAAATATGCCTGTAGGCAAAAATCCTGGTTGAAGAAAGCTTGTACATGAACAGGCAGGTAAAAGCTATTGCATTTGTTTGCCTCATTTCACTCTCTTCAATCTATGCCACAACTGATGACACAAATTTATCGCTATTCGTTTGCACTCCCATACAAAAACATACACAAATACCTAAGCGAATATTTGTTTGATAAATTCCACACGCATAAACACAATTTCTTTCTGTCTGCAGTAAGCAATGTTGATAAATGAGGGCCCTTGAGTGGATTTTCCCCAATAGTGCCTTTGTGGAAAATTGGAAAAAAAAAATCAAACAATTAACATAAAGAGCTAAAAGGGGTCTACGGAAGAGCCGAAGAATTTTTTTTCCTCTTAGGAGAGAATAGGCAAAGGTTATTCATTACTGAGGCAAAAAAGTATTATCCCACAGTTCAGCTGGATTTACCTTTGCGGTTTACAGAATAACAAATCCCTGACGCTGTTTTAGGTGCTAGGTGCAAGGTATTTGTAGCTCATGTATGTTGGATCTTTTCACCGGGAGAAGCTCATCACAACAGCACCATGCTCTATGCATGCTCTGGCGCCAGCGCCTAGGCTAGGTACTGAGTGGGTGATTGAGGATGCGTGGGTTTGTAGTTGTAGAACAAGAATAACAGTCTTAAAAGATGAAGGCAGATCATTGCCATGAAGACATTCCCTATGTGGTGTCCCTACAAGGCCTCCACAATTGCTGGGTTAACACAGTGAAACACACAAGACAGAATGGGAAATTCTCCCCTTCAGCTGATGAGCTAAGAACTGCTGTATGTTGTATGGGCCACAGATTTTTGCCGCAGGCTTGGCATCAAACCTGGCTTGATGAGAGAAGGCAGAAGCACGGGGGCGAAGAGGCCCCAGACAAATGTCCATCAGCCAGGATGTACACATTGGACACAGACATAGGTCTTCTCAGGCTCAGCTGTGAGTCCTGAGGCCGAGACATGGATTGGGTTTGGGGTGTGGGTGGTGGTGGTGGTGGTTGTCAGAAAAGGATGCACCCTCAGGAAATGTGGGGTGCAGAGGAGGACAGGTGTCTCCAGAAGCACCAGCCACGCTTGGTGTGCTGTTTGCGCAGGATTTCTTCCTCACGCTCACGTTCCTTCTTGGAGCGGTTGTAGCGGTCTTCCTCCTTGAGGAACCAGACAGGGGGCCAGCGCTGCTTCTCAAAGTGCTTCTGATTTTCTGGAGAAGACAATGACGTGAAATGTTGAGCAACATGGACGAACTTGTTTAGCGTTGAGATTAACAACAATATATATGGCAGGTATTGGGTCTGTACCTGGAGACATGTTCTTCATGTCTTTGGGGAACTTGCGACACACACTGTTGTAGTTGGTGCAAATGTGATGGAGGCACCAGGCAGAGAGCTGTTTGGCATTGTGGAACTACAGAAGATACACAGAAAGGGAGACAAATTGGAGTTGGCACAAGGCATCAAACAGTAATTTCTAACAATGCGGCTTATTTGAAAGGCAATGACTGGTCATCCTTTGAACTGGAGTTACAGTGAGCTAGAAATAAATGTTAATTTGGAGGATTAATGTGTTCTTTTTGTTACCTGGCTACTTCATTATTCAAATCAATGTCCTTAACAGAATAATAGAACAATCTACTCTGAAAATGGTCTGTTTTGCCACAGAGCAAAAATGAAGATTACCTGAGCCGTCTCTAGGTAAGCCAGCACCTGTCCGTCAATGTCTGCTCCTTTTACTGCCCACTGCAAGAGCTCTTCAACTGCATGTTGTTCTGTGGATCACAACAAACCACAATTCCTCTGTTAATATTCTTTTTGGCTTTAAACTTTTGCCTATTTAAGTCTATTTCTTTCCGATTTGGTTAGATGGGAAATGTAATTATTATCAGAGTCTCACCAGGATTTTTTTTATGGACTGTGTGTGGATGTGTCTGGAAAAACTGCACCCTATTTTACCTTCTAAAAATATCCAGTTTAAATAACCTCGGGCAATATGTATTTATATATAAAATATCAAAATTAAAATATTGGTATAAAATTCCTTTATATCCTGTGGCGAGAGAGTTTTTGTGCTTTTTTTTCCCTCTAAGAAATAGTCTTTTTTTATTGTGTTCGTGCTGAAACCAAAATGAACCAAGTACTGGCAGAGATGACATTTCAAAGGTCCCGTGAGAAAAAAAGATGCTTCAGGGGCTTTACCGAAGTTAATGAGCTCCTAGCCCAGGTATAGCCTATGTATTTCTACAAAACCTGTGCAGCCACATGAATAAAGGTCAAAGAATCAGTCTGTATTTAAATGAGGAGATTGAGGTATATGTATGTTGTGTGAAAACCATGCAAATATTAGGCACTACCATCTTTTATTTATACAGATTCTAATGGACAATTAGGACAGATGTCCTCTTGGACCATTGCATAACAGACATGTCTGGAGATCTTATCCTGTCCAAAAAGTATATGAAATATCAGGGTGGTTTTGACAAGTACAATCTGAAGGAACTGGTTAATTGTGATGATTTTCAGAATGCATAAATACATCTACCTGTAAGAGCCACAAGGCGGGGCAGGCAAAGACGGTTGGCTAATATTATGAGGTCAATTGGCTCCAACTCGGGGCAAGGTGTGAGCAAGCCACAGTACAGATACTCCAGGACAGCTCTCATACAGGCAGTACTGGTGTTGGGTATGGACACCTGATGAAAGAGATAAACAAGAAAGAATGAAATGCAATAAATACATGATTAACTGTACATATTGTGAAAATATGAAGGAAACTCTGCAAATTTGTGGGTGTTTATTCATAGCTCATTTCCAGCATATGGAAACTCAAGGGGCAGACTGATCCAGTAGTGAAGCAATCTGCTTTTCATCTCTCACTGTTGACACCTGCTTGGTCCTGGCACACACCCATTTGAGAGGGCTTCATGCTGACTACCAAACATGAATTTTGAAGACGAGTGGTCAAGAGAGATTGAGGGTGAACATATGTGACAGATTATGGCATACAGAGAAGGAGAGAGCCAGTGGCCACTGCGAGGGGTCTTTTATCCTTCAAGAGCACTGCATGAAACTGTTGCCATTCCTGATTCAAAGCTGTGGGCAAAATATTCTTTAGGCTTGACGCCATTGGAGACATGACCTCTGCATTAACAAAAGCCAAAAACACGGCCCACAGACTCAACTCTTTTGTCTGAGAGTAATGAAGAACCAGAGAGTGTGTCCTATTTCCTGCTCAAATGCTCACAGATTAAAAGGTGGAAGTCTTTTCATTGTGTTCTTGATTTGGACTTAGAAGGAACTACAAACAATGGCATGCACATGTAACTCCAGCAAATCAAGAGGAAGCTTTAAGTAGACACCAAGAATGTGCCAGATCCAACCGTGGCACTCTTCTCTTCATGCTGTCACTTTTCTCCACGCTGGCATTGGCACCTCTGTGAATTAACACAAGATGAAGAGAGTTTAATTGCCTCAGGAGGTGCCTATTCTTAAGAACCAGAAGTTTCACATCAGTCTGCAGAACAGAATCTTTCACTTCTCCTGGCACCATGAAGAGTTTCACAGATGACATTAGGATTATCGTGCCTCTGGAATTGGCCTGAATCCAAGTCCTTAGAATGACGACACGATTTAATGAAGATAATGAAGTCATATTCTATTGAAATGCTGTAGAAAGAGCACACAGTCATGCTCATTGAAGACGGAAGACGTGACAAATATCTAAAAGTCAAAGAAGGCAAGGTGGGAAAATTAGACAACACCAGAATAGCTCAGGGGTCCTTCTGAAACCCAGGGGTGCCCCACATCTGCTTGACTAAGAACCAATTAGCAGAATGTCAGCCTGACTGTGGCCTCTAATTACAACTAAAGGGCAAAGAGTTTAGATGTGCAGTGGTAACGCAGAAGGTGCCGTCCAGTCAAAGATTCAACACAATGATCTAGATGCTTTTAATAAGATTGAGCAGTGCTTTAGTCCTTTGTTTAGTCCAACACTCAAGTTATACACTCTGCTAGAACAGACCAGGTTCCAACACGGAAAAATGACAAAAATACAGCACCAACATACTCGATATAAAAATATTAAACGTTCACGGTGGACTTTTCCTTTTTCCAATAGTGTATTTACAGTACTTTACTGTAATCTTCAAATATATTGATTTGCATGGACAAGTATTACAAATCTGGTTTAAACATTTTCCATCGAAATAACAGAAGTATTTAACAAGTGACTATAAACAGGGTCAGAGAGGAAAAGAGAAAACGTGGGACAGACTATCACAAACCAAAGTCTACATCACGCACCCGATTTTTCCTGTTTATCATCTGACAGATTTTCACAGTTGAGCTTTCAAGCTTCCTCACACTCTCTCACTAATCAACGCTGCTGTCACGAGCGTTGTTGCCGAGAAGAGTTTTGATGCCTGACTGTCAGCTATACTTTCACAGAGCAAGCAGTCACACACAGCGCAACCAACGGAAAGAGATGTTCACGCTCAAGGGCTCAAACACATAACTTTGCTTCTTGAAGTTTACCGTGGCTGCAAGTGCTAAAATATCAGCACACTTCATTATACACCAAATACTAAACAAAAAAAATCTCTTGTTTTGCAGCCTCCAGTCCTGTTTTTAGGGATGCAAAAAAGAAAGTGCAAAATTTGAGAAGTTGCACAGAAGTGTCTGAGGGTTGTAAGGGTTATTAAAAATAGCTCGGTTCTGTCTAAAAAAGCACTTGTCCATCACAGCTGCACTCTCGCAGAAAATGTGTCATAAAATTACTCACAGGTGTTCCAACAATTTTATGAGTACTAATTATTCGGTGAACTAAAAGACGCCCCTAATCTGTCGTGGCTCTTAAGGCCACAGAGTGTACTGCTTATACACAACACCGTGCTCGGCTTGACACAAGGCCCGGATCTGTTGCAGCTCATTCTATAAATAGTGTCGAGTTCACTACAGTCAGTTGTCACACTGACTTGTGCCAGACAGAGCCTCAAACGAGGCTGTGCTCACTGTTTACTTCTGCTTCTGTGTCACTGTTGTTTGTTAGTATACAGCTTACCCCACAGCGCTGTAAAAAAGTGTGAAAGGACAAGTGGAGAGCTCAAAAAGAGTGGCGAGAACACTGACATGTCAGAAAGAGGCCTTCAGAAACCTGTGAACTGTGTAGGAATGTTCAGTTAAAGGCACAGGAATGACATTTACATTGCTGAATGATGCCTCAGAGGCCTTCCATTTTTGACAACACAGCATATTGCAAACTATGATAAAGGATCAACTTTACTAATAATGGGAAGTAAGCTGAAGGTGCTTAATCATCAGTGATGCTGCAAAGAAGATTATGCTGCACTACATCTCAGTGACTGTCATTAGAGAAGGATTTGCATGAAAACAGGAACCGGTTTGGAGAAAACATCAGGTCGATAAAGATAGCATAAAGAAAAAAATGAAAGTTGTTTTGAACCCTGATAATCTCTAATTACCCTACTTCAAAATGTGTGTTCAGGATATAACAGACAGACTCAAGTTAAATGTGTTTATTATGAATATGATATAGAGAAAACATTTGCATGTGACATCTAGGAATGGAACGGCTGCGATGAAGTTACCTTCAGGAATACGGGCAGTGAGCGAGTAAGTGTGCGAGTTTAACGGTAAGACAGCTCTGCGGATCATTACATGCATTTCTGACAACAGGATGTGTTCCTTAATTTGTTTTACTGCAATACCTGTAAATTAAATAGGCCAATCATTTTTAGCCATAAAAACTAAATGCTGCTTCACAAAGATTAAATGCTTCCTGACAACTAATAGCCTGTTAATGACCGGAGTTAAAAGATGTATTTAATATTTAATCGTATTTAAATGCATCCGCTGACTGAAAATGCACCTTAAGGCCCAGCATGGATATTTTGTTCTCCACCACCTCGCATTGCTCCGTATATGTCCTCTCAGCAAATGCTGTCAGAATACACAAGTGGCCAGCATCTCATTTCTTGCATCAGTTCCTGGTCTGGCTGTAAGTTTAGCTCCCTGTAATGCCTGTAACACTATACACAGTCTTCTTATTCTGTTGCTGTTCAATGTGCCAGGATACCTCGAGTTCCTTTACTGGCTCTCTCAGGTTAGGACAGTCCTGGAGCCTGGCCCATGAGGAGTTTATCTTTCCAGAATTTGAGATGACAGCTAGTTGTTCATGAAAAATAAATGTTGTGAATAGGGGAATTCTAACCTGGGCTGTATAAGATTCACATAAGTTAGTTCTAATATAAAAGTAGATATAATTATTATTCCTGCCACTGCAACTTCAGCTGTGTGCCAAACAAATTTATAAATATATGAAGAAGAAACTGATGCCTGAGTTTAAGGACGCCTTCATATTGCACTTCATTTATTCAGCACAGGTTTCATGAGAGAAAATACGTTTCACAATAAGAATATATTCACTTAATATCCTATACGTTCAAAGTATCTTTATTTTGCCTTTACACTGTAGGTCTGTTTATTATAATGATTCAAATCCTTCGATCCAATGTCACAGACAACGGCCTCTGCTTTCAATCTATTTCTTCTCAAGGTTTAGTCCTTATTCTTTCTCAGAGGATTTGTTCTTTCCACGATGTGTTATTCTTCAAAGCTTCACCCATCCAATTACATAGGACATGGTGCAGAATCCTCAACTTCACCACAACATTTACACCCAGCTGAATCACTCCATTATTCCACGAACGAGACAGAGTGTTCCCTACTGGTAAAACCTTCCCCACTGGAAATAAGGTCAAAGTGTGCCCCCTAAAACCACCTGTCCACAGGGTACAGATAAAATTTATTCCAAATCCATGCAACAAGATTTAAAAGAATCTCTGGAGCATCTGTTGAATTGGGCTGCTTTCAATTACAGCTAAAAGCTCGACAGAGACACAGCATAGAAAAAGATAAAAAAGTAAAAGATACAACGAAAATAAGACAGTCGGCGAGTTGATAATAGTGAAATCTCTCTCAGTAGTGCTATGGGAACTTCAAAGTAGGCAAGACCAGACAAGACCCAGACGCCCCTAATTTCTTCCCTCTAAGAGATTTCCAAACACATACACAAAGCAGACATCTCAGCAAGCATTTCAGTGTTTGTGCATGTTCCTACCATCCTATGACCTCCTATGTTTTAGACTTTTTGGGTCGAATTGCCCAAATGCTCCTCTTGTGGGGTGCCAAGTCCAGCAGGATGCATCAGTCATCTATATAGATGTAATGGTTTCTGGCTGCTGGCATTGCAATGTGGGTCAGGTTGCCATGGCAGTAGCCTAATTTCAACTACCTGTGCCAGTTACTGTTAAGGATCTTATAAAGCCCTTGAGAATTGTGATTTAGTATCAAGGCGGTCTTGTACAAGCAGTCCCTTTAAGGGACAGTCACTAAAATGTCAGGAAATATAAAGGATGGATATGAAAGGATAGATGGATAGATGTGACCTTTAACCAATGTTGTACATCTGGTTCATTAATAAAATGTGCATGTGTTAATGCTTCTGATCAAGTTACCCTTACCTCCTCAATGTAGCTCTCCATGAAAGACCCACGGAACATGGCCGCCATCCAGTCGCAGCTGGAGATGAGCAGAGGCTTGTGGGCAGGTAGGTAGCCATCATCCAATTGGAACACCACATCTAAAACCATTCGGAAAAGAGCACACATCTTGGCGTGTGTCACAGAGTCGGGGCTACAGAGGGGGAAGACAAACAAACACAGAGAGACAGACGGAGAGACAAATAGACAGACAAACAAATAATAAATAGACAGATACACAGGGCCAATAAGAAGACCGAAAATAGTGAGGAGGGGCCTGGAATTTGGGGCTAGATTTTTGCACGAGGTTTCTAATCTGTGAAAATCTGTGCAGTTTATTTGTTCTAAGATAAACAGATATGTATTCAAAAGTTTTACACAGAGACACAGGCAAATGTCGTGCTATGCATCTGTCAGTGCTCCATGTCATTATTTCAATTTATTACTACAGTAACTACTATATGAAAAACATAATTTTCATAAATATTAAAATATAATTTATTCATTCACTGTTTAACATTCAAGATACTTTTATTGTCACTATCTGTGGTACAGTGAAAATAAAGCAATCATTACAGTGCAATTCACTTATATTTGGTGCAAGCTACAATTCTATTAGCCATCGTAAGAATAAACAATTCATTTGGAAGAGTTATGTCAAATATTTCAGCGACTGAAACCATGCTTTAAATATGTCTCCAGGTCCTTGAACGAAATATTATTTAGATCTAGAAATATTTCTTTCCATTAACCAATAATAACCATTAACCAATGTGGAGGTTGCATGGTGATTAGTCATTTTTAACAAGTCAAAAAAATTCACACTTAAATTAAACATTACACACTATCATGTGTGCCCCTGCTTTTTGGTGCCCCTCCAAAAATAATTTGCACCAGTCACCACTGATAACGTTCACACTGCAAGCGTGAAAAGAAGGAAGGAATCTAAAGCAGACAGTTAGGAGAGATTAATAATGATGGCAGTGGTTGAACAGAGAAGCAAATTAGTCACACAGTGATATAGAGGAAGATGGTTAATCGTCATTAATGACATACAAACAAAGACACACATACAATACAAGACATGACCGACACAAATAACACTTAGCACATAAATCAGACAGACTTTACAAACATGAAATATAAAACAATAACAGAAAGGAGTAAAAATACATCACCAGAAGACATTGTGAGCAATTCTATTGAAATTCAACTAATCAAAATAGAACTGCAAGTTCAACAAGTGAACTTATTAGTAACATTTATATATGAAATGATTCTACAAGTGGTTCATGGCTGTAGTCTAGCAGTAGATGTTACATGACAAAATAACAACATACTTACCTTCACTGGCAAGAACATCTACAGTAACAGGCAAACTGATTTAAGTTGAAAATAAGATTTGTGACAAAATATGAGGTTGGAGTGGAAGCCAAACATCAGGTGCCTACCAGCAAAGGTGCCTTTACTCAGGCACTCTTTGATTCGGTTGGCCCGACGCACATGGAAGGCTTTGGTGATTTCCTGGTTCATGAAGCTCTCACGGTTCAGCACGTTGGCCACCATCATACGCAGATCAAAGACTTCTAGAAGCTCAGCAATGGTGGCCACCTGCATCAGGTCACTCCGGCCTTCATCTAGGTGACCTGTGTACAGGTACTGCAGCACGGCCTGAGCAAACGGGAGAGACAAACCTTAGCAGCTCTAGAAATACACATGCAAGCCTAGTTCCTTGTACAAACACCACTATATTTGACCCTTTCACGCTACTTTAGATGGGAGACTATTGCTCAAAGTGAGCCATTTCCCCTTTTTTTTTGTGTAGGACCACCATGAGGATAACATTTAAAAGATAAAACATTATAATGGAAATAAGTATTAAATAAATAAATGCATTCTTCTTTAAACATTCATTACTACGATCGTTAATGACCAAAATTAGTGACAAAAGAAAGAAAATCTTGAAATATCTTGATTATCTTCAATATAAAAAATATGTTTAAAAAAAAAAACAGGTATTAGCTTTAGAATTTTGTGTAGATGTTTTTTTTTATACGTTTTCATTTTTAATAAAAAATATCAGACATTGAGTGCAATAAATAGTTTATACAGAGACATAAATCAGGGTAATGATGCATGTTAAATTAAGTGAATTCACCTCAAGTGAACTGCCTCATATTTTCCTACCCTTGACTATACATAGGAGTGGACACTAGGCTTGAAAATGTTTATTATTATATCTTAGAGCACATGTAGATGATTGTCTTTTAGCTTCTTACCCTGAAAGGTGCCTCTTGAATGAGTTCATCCATGGACACAGCGGTCATGAGTCTTGTTCGACCTGTTACAGGGTCTTCCACCCTTTCTAGGTACACACCGAGGAACCCCCGACCCCATCCTGAAAGCGGACGTCCGGTTCCCAGGGACCCCACAGGGTACTGGCCCCTGGCTGGGAGAGCATTATCACTTTGGGAAGTCCTCATTGAGCCCTGCTCCAGCAAAAGCAGTCTCCTGCTAACCTTGGTCCCCCCATCACCATCCTTATCAATGTCAAGGCTCTTGGCACGTCCTGCCTGCTCTTTGGCTCCTCTTCGACTTTGCTCCTCCTCCTCACCACCCTCCAGAGTCTCATCTCCATCCTTGTCCTCCTCGGTAGATCCTAGGTCCATGGTGAATAGGTCATAGAACTTGGAACAGGAAGTGGCTAGGTAGACTTTATGAGCAAAAACACGAGTGGCACCACCATGGAGGAGGAACAGGACATCTGAGCATAATGGCTGGCAAAAGAGAGAGTCAGGGCCTTCTCCATCCATAGGAGGTGGGTCGGGGATACCTACTACAGGACGCGGGGGTCTGGGGGGCAAAAAAGGAGCCTGAAGAAGAGGCCGCTGGACCTTCTTTAAATGGGACTTCCAGAATTGCAGGTGGCGACGAGAAATCAGTGCTGCACGAATGGCATTGTCAAAGACGTCCTTGACGCCAAACTGGGCGACAATGCTGGTTTCGTAGTAGGGCACCCCTAGTTCTTTCGCCACCTCATGGCCTCGCTCTGGTGGAAGGATGTCAGTGGGTTTTATGGGTCTGAGGGAAAAAGTGATAACCAAATTAAATACAAACTCAAGCAGAACAAACGCTGAGAGAGTAATTCAAGGATAAAGGATATGGGTCATACTTTGCCAGGGGCCTACGAGCTCGGTTCACTGCGTCTAAGTCAGCATAACGCAGGTCCAGCTGACAGCCCACCAGAATGATAGGGGTGCGGGGACAGAAGTGTTTAATCTCGGGGTACCACATGGTACGGACATGGCGGAGGGAGTTTGGGTTAGCCAAGGAGAAGCAGAGCACCACCACATCAGACCTAAAAAAAAAAAAAGTGTGCTATTGTAATTTTGTAATTTTTTTTTCCTCAGAGGTGAAATATTCTGACATTGTCTTGATACATGGTTAAATCACTGTGTTTGGGCTGATTTTGTTTTGACTCAGTCAGTGTACGAACAAAGAAAAGGTGGATAATAATCATGAATATTAATGACAGTATCTCATACAAAAATAAACATGGCGCATTTGTGCAAATAATGATTTCACACTAGGCTTTAATTATCCCAGATTCTTTACAGGGACGTCCCTTTTCTTCCCTGAGACATAAACTAATGAGGTGTTCACAAACAGTTGCGTGCACGCATCCAGGCATTAAGGAGAGCTTTCCGCTTTATTCACTTTTTCCAACATGATCTATTTTCTGGCTTACTGTTTAAGAAATAAACAGAGGTATATAAATCTTTTTTTATAAGTCATTTTTTATTATTATTTAATTAGACTCAGAAAAACTGAACAATAGGACTTGCCCTCAATTGTAAACTAAATGGTCTTATTGAAAATGATGTGATGGAGTGTACACTCACCTGCTGGTAAGTGTGCCAGTCAAACTCAGTCAAAGCTCATTATGCCTTTTAAATCCAATAACATCCACATGACTAAGGTCTGAGGCACTGACTGACTGCAGAGGTCAAGATTCACACACATCGCTGGACATGTGTGTGTGTGTGTGTGTGTGTGTGTTTGAATAAATCACACCAAGTGTATGTTTGAACTAAATAAACAATGTTAAGACAAAACCCAAAACAAACAGAAGCATATTCCTGATCACAGAAATAACTGACCAGTAACAGTAATTACCAGTAACTTTTACTTTTTGTGCATTTAAAAGCACAACACAGAGGCATGTGTGTTAACTTGGACCATCACAGAGCAAGGACTCAACTTATCCAGGTGTTACAGTATGTATATAGACTCTATCTGTTAGAGGTTGACTCTAATAAGTGAGATGTTTACTGTGGTGTGCTTAAAGTTATGGGTTGTTATGCAAAACCCGTAAGGGACACTACTTTCCACTTAAGTTACCCTTTCTGAAGAAGTCCTTTGGCTCTTAGCCAGGTAAGCAACAGCCGCTTATATATTTGATGCTTAAACAGAATTGTTTACCCAATATAACACCCACCAGTGGAGTCCTTCTAGGAATTTCTCTCTCATTGATTGGAATCTCAAAGGGAGAAATTTGGCCACTGGCCAAGGCGGGTGCATGTTGGGTAACGGTTGATGAGTTGGTGCTGTTTTCATAACAGGACAGAGACATTAACAACATGTCAAAATCTAGCACACAAAATCCTGCCCAGGAACAACAGCTGAGCTGGCAGTGGTACTTAGACCCAGAATAGTATGATTGCACTTTGGACATGTGCGACCAACACACACGCACTGGAAAAGCAATGAGATATGCACATTGTTTTCTTGCAGGCAAACAGATAAATCACCCAGGATTCCACAGCTTTGATGAGTGCAATAATTAAATAAATGCTCCAGCTATGTGAATCTCTATCTACAACATCTGTTACCATGGCAAATAATGGACATATTTCTTTGTAATGAGCAAATATCTTCTGAGAACATATACTGAAATACATACAAAAGAATGTTTTTTTTGTTGTTGTTTTTTTTACATTCACCCCTTGGCTCAGCTTCCCTCTGAGATCCTACGCTAAAAGCCCCTGAGCCAAAATATCGTTACTGATCTACAGATCCTTTAATAAGCTCCTCCACACGGCCCAATTACGGTGCATTACCAAGCCAACCAGAAGGATTATGTCAGAACCCAAATCTTTACAAGCCTACATGTGGTTTAGGAGGATGAGTGGAAACCGGAGCATAACAAGAGGTTAGACTGTAGATGGAATAATGAGAAGTGGGAATGTTGTGTCTCAATGGAGCGTAAATAAAAGCTTATGTGTAAAATAATGAAATGTGGTTTTACTGACCTGCCATAAGCAAACCTTCTGTCTTTGTGATGGTCTCCGAATGTGTCCCACAGCCTGAGAGACACGCTCACTTCATCCACCACATCTCTAGATCTTTCCAACACCTGGGCATGAGAGAACATAATGTCCTTATGTATTCGTGAGAAAATGCATTGTGGTTATTTGGCCAAGGCATATATGACAGTTGCACTGTTAGAGACGTACTTAATAAGTGTGACAGGATTTTTATAACAATAATGGTATTTGGCAATAGGTATGGTTTATGGATCTTTATATTTCTTTATCATTTTACCTGGTACAATGCTAAAATATTATAAACGTAGCAGTTATCTAATTTGTTTTTCAACACGCTAGTAATCCAAATAAAAAAAAAGGACAATGAATCAGAAAAATAAATAAATAAATAAATAAATAAATAAATAAATATAGAAAAAAAATACAGAAAACAAAAGAAGTAAGTGGGTGCTTATAGTTGAGGATTGTGTAAGAAATGTCATCATTTTTGTCCGAGGAATTTTTAAAAGTTTAAAAGTTACCCATTTCATATGGTGCTGTTTCCCTTAGTGAGGTAAATATATAGCCTTATTATATTTGTATACATTCCAATACGTTGTGCAGACACCACAGGTCTACCCACCTCCTGGCACACACGGTACTGGTCGATGGCCCACACGGTTGGCACGTGGGTGGCGAGCAGCTGGTACTGCGTGAGGGTGGCATTGCAGGCACGAGCACAAATAAGGCGGGTTTTTCCCACCGCGTTATCACCCACTACCACACACTTTATAGTCTCCACATTAGGCCGTTCATAGTCTGTGTCTATATCCATGGAGAGGGCCCTGAGAGAGAGAGAGAGAGAGAGAGAGAGAGAGAGAGAGAGAGAGAGAGAGAGAGAGAGAGGAAAAGGAAAACAGATATCCATGAGCAGATCATAGTCAAGCACTGGTTATAAATACAAGTGTCTCTACACTGACACACATAACACACTAATTTGTCTGTTAATATGAATCAATAAATGATGACACCCTAAAGACGCTCCTAATGTTTACCGTTGAATGTTTAATGATGAAAATCTTTAACAAGGGTCCTATTTCATGTCTCCAAGAGAAAAACAAAAGGGACCACTTGTTTATGTACTCCTCCCAGGAAGCAACACAAACATCCTTCATTAGTTTTCCCTGTTTCTGAGCGAGATAGCAGTCTTCCTGAGAATCTGTGAGAGCCAATGACAGTAACAGAGACCAAAGCCTAGTGGCAGAGTTTATTTTGGAAAAGTGCGCAAGAGTCCCATCTGCTAATGTGGACTCCATGAGCTTTCGTGCGCACGCTCACACTCTCACACACACCTACTTAACTCCCCAGGCATTAATCCACACTAAGACAAGGAAGGAAAAAAAAAAAATCATTACCTACTTAAAGGATGCTGTTAGATTTGGCAACTGAGCAGCATAACAGTACATGCTGTAACCTAATATCCATGACAACAACTAAAAAGCCTTTTGTAGAGTTGGAAATGATTAAGCAACGATTCTTATTCCAAGGCAAAGCATGAAATGGGTGATGAAAGTGTGGAAGGAAGGAGCTTAAGAGTTGTTAGGTTAGTAAAAACAGGCTAAACACACCTGCATGAGACAGCTGGATTCTTGTTCTAAAAGTTAAAATGAAAACATAGTGACTCGGCATCACAAGAAGACTATCAAATTCAATTTGTATTGAATATTTCTAAAATCCTGCTTCAGTTCCTTTAAGACTTCCAAATGTCATTATCCAGAGAGCCTTTCATTCACTGACATTTCTCCACACACTCCAACACTACATTCCTCAGCTCCACACACCTTAAAAGCGTCCCTCATGCAAGAACGAACAAAGCGGTCGCCTTGCAACGCTTTCCATTCAGCAAAGGATGCGGCTATCTGCATTACAAGCAGAAGAGCATTCTGAAATCCAGCTCTGACGGGCTTCCTAAAAAAGCATCTATGAAAGATTAATAGAGCTGCTGCTTATTATGCCATTGACAAAGACGTCATTGCTGTGACCTGCTATGCCAAGCTGGGGGGGTTGTCTAAAAACAGCTCCTATTCAGAGGGACATATGAGCCATCTTTTCAGCCAGCGCGTTCCTCTCGTCTCATCTCTCAAGGATGAGACGGCAAGACTGGCATCGTTCACCAGAAGGCTGTAAGAAGAAGAATGAAGGCACAAAACACACACGGATCTTCAATAAGCTGTAAGAAGTTCTCCAGAGTACACATTAGGACGTGTGTATATTGTCTCAGCTTTCTTTTACCCAGCTTGCTCATTGCTAAATGAATCTATGAATCACTCTTCATCTTCCTTCCAGGATTTAATCAGTGTTGATAATAGTGATGGTCCAGTGGCATAAAATATCAAATCATAATATTTGAAAATATTTTCACAATACACCACCATGTGATGATGTAAACTGTCAAGAAATGTGGCATTTCCACGTTTGAAAAAATCTGAAAATACAGATTTTTGTTATTTAACATCCATCAAGATGGCACAACATAGAAACAAGACCCTGCGAATACAAAACTAGATTTTAACATCTTACAGGTCAGACGTTCTCAGTTGTTTTATAGATTTTTAGGGATCCATTTTATCATAGCCATCCTCACTACAGATCTTGTTTTACAAACTGTTAAAAGGCATACCAGTGATATTATTTAAAAGCATATTATAATATTTTTGCTAACATTATTTATATTTGAAATAATGGTGGCTTGCAACACCCCGGTTAGAAGTCGAACCACTTTAAGAATCTTTTCCTAGCCAAAGAACCTTACAAGGATCCTTTTTTCTACGAGTGTAGGAGGAAGCAGCCTACCTTGACGTTTCTATTTCGAAGTACAGCCGTTTCGCATGTTGCTCAAAGTAAACAAAAACTCTACTTTGTTCATACAGGATAAGAGCCAACTGACAACGATCAATGGTTAACTTGACTTTATGCTAATCATGCTTGCGATGACCCAATATCGCAAAATTGTGCTAAGGGTCAAAGATAACGTACAACATGCTGTACAGAACTTATAATACATAGTAGTGTCTCCATTTGCCTACATTTTGTATAGGCAAACAAGTGTTTCACTACAACAACGTGCCTCTGACAAGTCAAGAAAAGTCTAAAGTCATGCTGCACTTATGTAATGTTTACACGTTGTTATTTCCTTTTAATCCAGGACCATTAAATCAAACCGTTTGGGTATTTTCTGATTTAGTGCTTCTAACGTTAGCTGCACATTGCAGCTGTGTTTAGAACAGAAAGGCACTTGCTACCTACGATCTCTGCAGGCCAGTAATCAGCTTAGAGACAGAGCAGTGTATGATGTAACCTAACAGCAAATACCGTTTTCAGAGGTATAAAAAAAAAAAAGAGAAAGGATATCAACCCTCCTGTTGCTGTCTCATTGTCTCTCACTGAATAGCAGTTGTGTCAAGGATTGAGCTGAATGAGGTGCATATGTTGGTTTTAAATAATGAATATTATAAAAAAAATACTGCATTAAGGATTTACACAGTCCAATCAAAGACAAATGCAGTGATATCATGCTGCAAGCAGATGAGCTGAGAACAAAAATTCCAGAAACCATACACCTTATGGCCAGCATAGAGTTTCACTTCCATCAGCTGACCAACACACTGTCTCACACTACAGGACACACACAC
>JAOTRN010000028.1:7207568-7222299 GCA_028566695.1 Bagroides melapterus
ATCTTTGTACCTATGAGGGGAATGGAAATATACAGAGGCACATGCACATTAGCTAATATTCTCAGCTGGACATTGAACAGAGGTTAAACATGAGGTTCTTTAACCAACCCGCTCAAGTGAAGAGGCTAATCTCATTAAGTCTTCACCCAGCTGCTCCAGCACCAAGGCTTAATCACAGGACTGCACTATGGTTGAGTACCTGAACATCTGATTTACAGTGCCAGCCTCTTTCAGGCTTAGGGCTAATTTGTCTGTGGATGAGCTGAGTTCAAATACAATGACACATGCTCAATTATCATACTGGTCTGATCTTTCATAATGAAGAGGCCAGCAGAAACAGTGTAATGCAATCGGAAACAATATATTAAAGGTACTTGCTTTATGTTGCAAAAACACACAGCATACATTATGTTGTAGAAACACAAATGCCTTCCTTGTCCGAGTTTGTGCACAAGGCATCAGCAGGATTCACATAACACTGAATATTCAATTGTACCTGCTTTAAGCCGTTCGATACAAAGAACTGGGATCAGAAAAACAAAAGCAGAGAATCTTGCAAATCCTGAATTGCATTTGAACTCTGTATTTCACAGCCAGGGTTTGTTAATGAGTGCCATGAGGTGCAGGACAGGGTGCTGTTACCAGGCATTTGCACTTGTGTGCTAGTTGTAGGAATGTTGGAATCTACTTGAGCTGTCAGAGTTTTGTTTAAATCTTCACAAACCCTCACACTTTGATGTGTAAACACTTCAGGTTGGAAGTGCCAACTGAATTAGAACAGAGATCAGATATAGGAACAAAGGAAGAGCTTGAGTCAGTAATTTGAACATGCCAATATTTTTATAAAAGCTAAAAATGAAGACAAAATTTCTTCAAAGACAGTTTATCTCTTCTCTTTGTCTTATGCAACCAGCAGCAAGTGGAATATAAATTTTTAAGTGGTATACTGTATATAGCCACCCGATGAACACTAATTAGGACACACCTAATCCAACAAATATTGCATTCCTGCATTATGTAAAGAAAACTAAAAAGAGACAGGGAGTGGAGAAGGTGTAAAGAAGGGGTGGATTGAACAAACAGGTTGATCAAATACAAGGCTTTGCTAGGGTAAACACCTCATGAGCTCAGGCTGCAGGCACAGCAGGCCAAGCTGGGATCAGGCGGTCCACCTCTGGGGGAGCAGAGGAATGCTGCCGGGCTGTACACAAGGCCCGCTTTAATTCTACCCTGCATGCAGCTTGGAACCACAGATAAATAGAAAGAGAGAGAGAGAGAGAGTATGCACAACACTCTGACAAAGATATGCTGTATGTCAATTGCATTACTGAGATGCTCTTATAGCCCATAAAACTGTCATAGTAGGCTGAAGGTTAGAGCAGAGAAAAGAGAAAAAGCTAGCTAAGGAGAAAAAGGGTACTGTTTCTTTTCTACACCCATCTCTCTCTCTCTCTCTCTCTCTCTCTCTCTCTCTCTCTCTTTCCCTCAGTTATTAACACTGTTGGTCCCTTTGTCTGTTCTTCTCTCCCTTTTTCTCTCTTTCTGAGAATTTCTGCGTTTCTGACACTATCTCTCTTGGGACATAGGCTTTCAATGCAAACAGGAAGTCCACTGTGTGATAGTGGACTGTTGACTGTGTGATGATGTAACACTTACGGAATGCACAGTCACAGTGTTTAAATTGTGGAGCATAAACACCTAACAAAACACAGAATAACATGGACAATAAAATGCATGTAATAAAATGCATGTGCATGCATCCAGCTACAGCCAACACAAAGACAGTAGGTCATGGGGTAAGCACACACAAACACACACATCCTGCCTTGTGCCCTGTAGAACATTTCTGAAAAGCAATGGAAAAATCTATAGTGTTGTTAGCTACATGCTCATCACCAATAGGCACCAAGCAGCCATCAGTGATGGAAAAAGTACACTGACACCAGGGATTATGTGTGCTCTTTGAAAAACAGACTCTTTTTACATTTCATGTGCAGATAAATTACTGTACATTGGATATTTAGCTTTATATTTATTAAGTTATTTTAGCATAGATTTGATTATTTAGTCACAACTTTCGACACACCGTATATGAGAGTCGGCTTAAGAGACCATGCCTATATTTAAAGTGTGGAGAAAAACAATTCATGGCTAGAGTGAAGAACAAAATACATCCAGTAAGCGACAGTTCTGCAGACACCTTTTTGATGAGAAAAGTCAGAGAGAGAGAGGAGGCTACGGTAACACAAATAACCACTCTTTATAGAACAAACATTTTGCTGTTGGGTTAAAACAGCGGAAGACAACATGAAGATTTCAATCCTGTCAAGCGAGAACAGGAGTCTGAGTCTACACTGGCAGAGCCTCACTGTATCTGGACAGATCATAACTTTAGATGACGATTAAAACTATCATGTCTTGACTTTATCTGAATGATGTTTTTGCATTGTAATACTGTCTTGCCTATACTTAATGCCTGTACTCACCGACGCTTACACCAACAGAACATTGTAACGCACATTGCAAAGTGTGTTCCATTGTAAGCATGAGAAATGTTCAGTGCCTTGTTTTGATGGCACATTTCTGAAAAGGGTTGTGATGGTAGCCTCCCAGTTTCAGCTGTTTGGATGTATTAAACTAATGCAACTCCAGCAACTCCCAGCTTGAAGCAGCCAGCCAAGCAACATTTGATCAAGCAAAATGTAACCTGTGGATCAGGGTTTGCAAGTATAATCATATCTGTGCATTTTGTTTGGGAGACAAATGAGGTCTGTATTATGTAGTTCCAGAAAAGAAATGTCTATTCAGTTGCATTTTAATTCCATTACAGTCGTCTAACACTGTTTGAATGACGACTCCACGGGTGTCTTGCATCGCAGACAGCAGACAGCAAGATAACAAATGTGTTTTTGTACCGTACACATGTGATTGGCAAACTGAGTTTAATTGTTGAGCAAGATGCTAATATAGTTACTCTCTCTTACTTAAGCAGTGTAACTGTTAGAACAAAACTCCTGGGCTTCAAGGATAGAAAGAAAGGACCAAAAATGCAATTATACTTTTTGTTACTTGTAACATTCTGCACTCCCCCCAACCCTGCTTAATTCTTAATTCTGTTTTAATGAGTCACACACCTTAAGACAGCTTTATGAAAACCTATTAAAAGTCAGACAAAAAATTATCCACTCAACTTTAGGTTCTAGAGATGTAACAATGACAAAGTAAATTTACCAAAATTAAAAAAAAGCTTTACCAAAATCACAACTTTGACTGGGTTGAGAATGATTTTGTGGCCCTTCATTGATGTTGTCTTCACTCAAAGTGTTGCTTTTGGATCTGATCCCTCTCACTCCCACTGACTTTACATAAGCTCTGCAAGCCCAAAACTTGATCTCTGGATACTTGATCTCTGTCTACTCCCTGAAAGTGTCTTGCAAGCTGCCCTTCCATGCTGTGTTTCTGGGTCAGTATCATCAACCAGTATGTATGAGAAGTAGAAGTAGGAGTAAGTAGAACATCTGGACAATGATACCCAGAGGTTCTCATGGAAAGTTGTGCAGCATATTTTGCTACAAAGTCCATTCATTGTCTTTTCTTATGTGTGAGTGAGTAGGTCGAGTATGACACTGAGTGAGTGAGTGAGTGAGTGAGTGAGTAAGTGAGTGAGTGAGTGAGTGAGTGAGTAAGTGAGTGAGTGAGTGAGTGAGTAAGTGAGTGAGTGAGTGAGTGGGTGAGTGGGTGGATAGATTATATTATTATGTTCCAACCTTTATCTCAAATATTGGAATTGATGAATCATAAATTCATCAGATGATTCATGATTCATCACTTCCAAACACTGAAATAAAAGTTTCAGTAACTGCTTTATCCTGGTCAGGGTGGAGCCAGAGCCTTTCCCACTAACACTCGGTGTAAGTAGGGAATACGCCCTGGATGGGATGCCAGTCCATCTGTTGCAGAACAACATACATACAGACTCTTATTTACTGGAAATATGACTAGCAGACTTATTAGTTTTCTATGGTTAGTGATGAAAAGGAGTGCAATGATGTTTGAGTGGGGTTCAAATATTTATCCACCTAGTCATGTCTGATTGTTGTCACAAAGTGGTCAAGTGTTACAGTATTATTGTTACATCTCCAAAATGGCGAGTAGAAAATTTGCCTGGGAATGTAATCATCAACTGCAAACATTGAGTACTCACTGGAGTTGACAAGCTTGCTTCTTTTGAAGCTACTGACCTGATTAACTGGTTCAGGTGTGCAATCAACAAAGGAACTCACCTGTAAACAGTGCAGTCCTCGATGAAAAGAGTCAAATACAACAGGACTGTAGTTCATAAACAGACCACAAATCAGCTGCCTTATGTTTTTGGAAACATTACGGCATTTGTAAATATTACAACATAAAATGCTGAGAAGTTGAGATCTCCTGCCTAAAGGACAACATTCCATAAGTAGATGCTGAGGTTTTAATAAAAAGCAGTACTATTAAAGAGTAGTAACACCTCAAGGTAGCTCTCACTATCAGTTCTAACATCTGTTTCTCCTATCTGTGCTTCTTTCTGTTTCTTTTATGTCCTTGCGCTTCTTTTAAACATTGCTTCTTAAAAATGACCCAACTTGTTTTCTGCAACTCTGTCTAATTGTTGTTCACTTTCTCTTTCTTTTTGAGTTTAATTCCAGCAAACACCCCTATCCCATTCTCTACCGGATCAGCACTTGTCTTCTCTTCCCTCCATTCCTCTCTTCATTTCCCACTATTTCTCCATCGCTCTTATGTCACTCTATCACCCACGGTGCCCTGGCCCCAGTGCTTTGCACATGGACTCGTCTTTTTTTCAAAAACAACTTTGGATGCAGCCAAGAAAGCAAAAAATAAAGAACACTGGACATTGTTTTTCTCTTGTACTGCCTTGCTCTGGTGCAGATGAATATCGTGTGCTTCTTCTCATGGGGGGTGAGGCGTTCATTTTTTCCTGTGTGCAGATGAACATGCAAGACACTTTCCGAGGCAGAAAGGCAGCTTACAATATGCATGCTTCCAGGCTTTTCTAAGCATATTTCTACATTGCATTGCATGTTTGTGTGCGTATGTAAGCCAAATGGGAATTGCCTTGATTTAGATGGCATGTTGCCCTGTTAGACAGACTGGAATGCAGATATTGGTCACCCCACCCCCACTTACCCAAAAGCACCAGGGTATGAAGTTTAAGGGGAGAGAGATATTGCTCAAGACGCAGAGCCCCAGAGTCTTATAAGGTTCCCAGCTGTGCTGAGCTGGCCAGATCTTCTGTGCTTGAGAAGCCTGGAATGTTAGGAGTGTGAGCTCTCTGGAAAGCTCAAGTCACCAACAACAATCTCACTGAAAAAAGGAGACACAAAGGAGGTGGTGGGAAGCACACAAGGAAAGTACTGCCTCACCCAGGCAAAGAAGCTTTCTCATCCATTGGAGCTTGCTAAGCTTGCACCTGAACTGACAGGATAGCTCCCTGGTCTGGAACACTCAGTGTGATTAATTTACATTTTAGATACCTCAGTAAACACCAAAAAATAATTTCTATTATAAATCAGATTTTCTTATGATGAATTCTAAAAATCATTTTACTACAGTACAAAATATATGACTGGAAAAAAGGACAGTGAGGCAAAATCAAGCGGATACTGGGCCCAGAATAGTGTTTACGCAGCTGTGTTAGTTACCCAAAAAGAAAAATAGCCTATAGCCTAACTTTGAAGAGTGTACAAATTTGCCCAACCTTGATGAATTTGCCTCAAATGGAATATAAACAGTGAAACCCTGATGTGTACTTCTAAAGTTTTTTGTAATTTAACAAGCAAAATCTTATATAAAATTAATCCAAGAAAGGCTGATAAACTTACTTAAATTGCTCTTACAGTCACAGTCCAAACTGAATATAAGTCCCAAGTTGGATGTTCTGCAGTGTATCAGACTTCTACAAACAAACAGTGCAAAATCGAAACATAGTAGACACTGAGGAGCTGAACTTTTCTTCTTTACTCTCAGATGACACACCCACAGTTGTTGGTACACTTTACCAGACAATTACACAGCATAGGCAATAGGGCACGCCTTTTAGATTCTGGCTTTGCTCTGTACTTCCAGCTGAGCGGCACAATACGAAGAAATTAATACATCGCAGTCACTTTGCGACATAATTAAAACATAGGCTGTCATAAAGTTAAAATGGACAAATCGCATTATCGCTTAAAACTATGCGTCACACACACGCACACACGAGCACAGCCACCGTAACCACAAATAAACAATGCGCTTTGCGCATTGCCGTTATTTAAATCATAGTCACAATAAAAACCGCAGTTTTAGGTCGATTTAAATCTATGCAATCCACCAAACTGCTTCACCGTTAAGCAATCGGATCCACGTGTGGTCTCGAACAGGAGAAGCCGCTCTGGCAACTAAAATAGAAATCAGTCAGCGAGTAAAACTTGGGCAGAAGTTAAACTGCATTTCGGTCTCTTTCTTTTTCAAAATTGAAGAAAAACTTACCAAACACTTACCTTCAGTGCAAAGCTCTCAGTTAGGAGGAATATCTCTAACGCTTCTCGTTTAACTCGGCACACTTCTGTTGCTTGCTCTATTTCAGAACGAGCCCGACCCTGTTGCCTTCTTTCTCCATCAAGCCAAGAGAAGAGTTTCGTTAACACTCAGTCTTCACTGTCAGAAGCCAAGTCCGCATTTGAATTTCAGCAACTTGCTGCAAATCCCAAAAACCGTTGCAACGGTACTGGCTTCAGCTGGGAATGTCACTCGCGGAACAAGAGCTGGCAGGAAAAATGAAAAAGAAAAAAGTGAAAATTGCCAAAGAAGCGCAACAGAGGTTGCACAAAAAAGGACGTTTTGTTGTGCTGCGTTGTGTTGTTGTCTCTGGTGCTGATGCGAGCTGCCTCGGCCACTCTGTGGTTGTTGTTTCTGTGGTTTCAGAAAAGATTTTATAGAGTTGGCACTCCAAACTTTGTTGCAAGTATAGACAAATGTATTGTGATGTGAATTTAACTTCTAATGTTAGTGCTAATTACAATCTCACTGAAATGAAACAGTTTTTTGTTCTAGCCTGTTGGAAAAAGCGTTATTTTCTCTTAATTTAAGAATAATATGCTGTTTTAATGCAAGTTACTATTTATTAACTAATTAATTTTCAAAACTTTTGACAGGTTGCATTATTCATTACCTCACCACAGAACTATAGTGAGGCAGTATGTAACGTTCGGACAGCAGCCTTTGCACTCACCCTGTCGCGTGCAGCTCCGCTTCTGTAATATTTGCGGTCGCGCGGGAGAGTCTCGACCCTCTCGCGCTCATGTCAACGCTTCGCCAGAACACGTCAGCGGATATTAACCAGCGCTGTGACGTCAGCCGCGCTTGCGACCCTCTGACACACCCACTCATTCATAAAGAGACGAGCGGCGGTGTTCTCCAGATCGCACGGTGACTTGTTGGGTGCGCGTGTAGCAGCAAATGTGCCAGAAAACCAAAACAAACAAAATAATGTTCACAGAGAGAGAGAGAGAGAGAGAGAGAGAGAGAGAGAGAGAACAAAACAGTCAGAGCCCGCATGTAATAATATGGGGGATGCACCAAGTATGCCATAATTACAGTCTATATTTGATCTATATAGAACCCTTGTCCCCATAAGGGTTAGGGTTAGGGTGTTTTCAGATATAATTAATTTTAAATGAACCATACCCAGAACAAATAAAGTGGACCTGGAACTGCAAATGGCCTTTTTGTGGTGTTCAAAATACAGGTGGCCTCAAAAGGGGACATGCTTCGCTTTCTAGAAGTCTTACAGTTGATAAGCACTTCTTCACACCATGAATTTGTCACCATAAAGGTGAATATTGCCTAGTAGTGAACAGTGTCTTTAAATAAACAGATAAGCAAAACAGATATGAGGTGAAATACAATAATTATTTTTGAGCCTGAACCCTCAAATTCAACTCATGATTCATGACATAGAGCTTAGACTGTAGTACTGGCTGATGAGACTGGTTGGGATAGACAAAATATATGTATGCACTACATATTTTACACACATACTGTATACCAATAGTATTATACAGTAACTATTGTTCCAGTCACTGACATAATACTATTATTAGAGTTCACAGTGGCACTATAAATTCATCTGTGATATTGCTACCTAACACTGCTGACCTTGTTGGATGACATGACCCCTGGACAACCATTTGAGTGACAGAAAACTGTATTTAAGTATTTACAGCAACTGTCAAGTTGTGAACTGCTGAAATGTGAAACAGACTGAGACCACATTGTTTTCACAATGCACAAATATAGTGGACCACAAAACAAACTACTAAAGGCTGTCATGTGCTTCGCCTAGACTTGTGAACCAATACAATTTTTTTGAACTGTTGCTTTCAAAATCCTACAATCAGTGAAAGAGCTCTACACTCTTATGTACCATTACAAATTTCATTGATTGGCTAGTGTGACTGTGACTGAAAGGGGAAAAAGCATACACCCTCCATCCCAGCCAAAAAGAACTGCCAGTTTTGCTTCCTTGGACTCACAGTAATCATTGGTTTTGACATAATCAGCACACCAAAACAGAATTGCTGGACGATTTGGGAAGCAATTTTCTGTTGCTCGACCAGGGAGTCTTACATAAGAATACACTCAAAGACAGTTTGATTCCTCATTTCAAAATAATGGCAGTATCAACAATACCAGAGCTTGTTCCATTGCACCTGCTTCATCAAGTTCAAGGCTGTTAATATTTTCCAGTTGAAATGCACACCAAAATTTAAAAAATTCAGTCATTCAAAAACAAATAAATCACAGGGCATATCTAAAGAACATCCATATGATTTACCTGCAGCTCCCAACTAATCAGGTGATATATTCTGAACCAAGCCATAATCTCTATTTATTCCTTAAAAAATGGTGATTAAGCTTTTGGATATCCACACTTCTGCATATACAGCCACAAATAGCTATAGAATGAAGCAACATTATAGATGAATTCTGCATTGGTTAAATATGCAACAGGTGTGTCTACAAAGATGGCCTTGCTGGACCTGTCAGTGGAGTTCCACTAGGTCTTTAGTGCCATCACAAACATTGCCTCTGACCTGGGGACACACCAGAGGATATGCACAAAATAAACAATACCTTAGCTGTGATAAATTCAATTTATTTCAATTCAATTAATTTGTATAACACTTTTAAGAATGGACATAATCACAAAGCAGCTTTACAGAAATATATAAACCTGTGTAAAAACGATTATCCTAGTAATATGATCTACATGAGCTTGAAATTAGAGTTTGACTCAAGTCAATAATCATACCAAGGTCATGTACTGCGGCATATGATGTAACTGAAAGGACATGCAGAGTTACTCTCTGATCAGAAATTTTACTTCTAGCTGCATCATGTCCCAGTACAAGTCCTTCTCTCTTGTCAGAATGAAGGCCAGACATTAGACATTGGATGCTTAATAACATCCTTATATTGGTGAATCTTATTAAGCATCCAGTGTCTAATATCCTTTACACATTCCAAAATTATTTAAGATGGCTTTCCTGAAACATATACAGTAACTGTGTGTTATCAGCATCTCAGTAGCAGCATGTAAAGGGAGGAAAATAGAGGGGCTTTAAGACAAACTTGTAAAAGACTAAACTTGCCCTTAGTATATATTAACAAGTCTTAACAAATGTACAAGATTACATCTACAAACTGATAACAATCAGTAAACAAGTAAGGAGACAATAGGCAATGATTACCTAAACTAAAACAAGATTTTTTAGTCTATCAATATGACCAATGGTGTCAAAAGCTATATGGGTGCAATAAGCATATAACTGCTCTGCTACAACCTTTTCTAGGGTTTTGGAAATGACAGGTTTGATATTGACCTAGAATTGGAGAGCTGACAGGGGTTAAAGTCAGGTTTTTTACTCAGGGGAAGGATAACTGTTGGACTTTGGATATACACACAGTGCAAAGGGAATAATACATTATTTAAAAAAAAAAAAAAAGGTCTCGTAAATCTCATGTTCTAAAACCAATTATACTATGGAATTATATATTTATTGTGTCTATATGACAGTGGTCATCAATCTAAGCCTTATAGGCAATAAATAATGAGTGATACACTGAAAATAATTTTGCTTTGTATAATCCATGGGGCATTCGTAAAGATATACAATTTGATAGACTGAAATACAATTACAAGTAGCATACATACAGTAGATTGTACTCATCCTCAGCCTGATTAAATTATTAGCATTGCTATGAAAAATCTGAGTTATACAGAGTTATATCTGACTCACTGAAGCTGTTCTTTGGTGGATGTCATCATTCTTACATTATTTCACTGCATTTCAAATGGTCAAGAAATCACTCTCATATTTTCTTCTAGTGTCAGTGAAACATTGAAAATATCTGGATACAGCATATTATGAGTTGCAAAAACATTTTTATCACACTGTGAAATTATTTTAAACCAAAGGTTTAATGGTTTATATCGCTGCTCTTTGTTACTTGAAAAAGCTACTGTCTTCAGTTGGTGCCAGATTCGTGGCCAGTCTATGGCCTTGTTTGTTGCTGGCTTTGCATGGGATCATGCACCACTGACTGTTCATTTTATTCCAAAGTGACGCCTAGCACTTCTTTTCTGCCCAGGCTTATACTCAATGCCATTGGTGTGGCACGGTCAAAGTGGACAATAATGACAAATGCAATGCAGTCTCTCTCTCTCTCTCTCTCTCTCTCTCTCTCTCTCTGTCTCTCTCTCTCTCTCTCTCTGTCTCTCTGTTTCTCTCTCTGTCTCTCTCTCATTAAAGTGCTGATCCGTGGGTCAGAAAGGCCTAGCATAGGCTGATTTAAACAAAAACAGGCCAGTTGACATAACCACATCAATGGTTTGAAAAGTTAAGTCTGGCCAGATCAGTTTTCTTTTAGTAATTCTCGAACTAACTGTCAGTGCTCAGCATATTGTGGCATAAAGCCATGGCATTCTCCAAACAGATCCACCCTACAAAGAACTGCTACTGAAGTACCAATTGAGTTTGAACAATTGCCCACAAAGGCAGCCCTCACTCTGAACCCTGGCAGTCACTGTTAGTCATATCTGAAACCATGTATTCACCAGTCATACCAGTCAGACCGAACTATCCCATTACTTAAAGTAATACTCCAAATATTCAAATCTGTTTCTCTATGTGGACGCACACCCAAAAATGGTGTAGCCTTAAATATGACCCCTACTACTAAGCCTGTGGATAACACTGGAAAAAAATGAGGTGGAAATGCCAGTACTGTCATCACGGTCTGTGAATTCTGGCTTTGACAGTCCCTTAAGCACAAATCACTCAAGAGATGTGTGCATTTTTAATTTTACTGTCTACCTGCAGTAACTAAGGACTGCCACTTTAATTCAGCTTCATACGTCAATATTCAATCATTCACATATTAAAGTAAAAACAGATAAAGTAAAAATGTATTTGGTTACATCACGAACTTACACCATCATTCAGAAATGCACCAGGTTGTCAGGATGTCAAAGTTCTTGCTTAAACTTCCAAATAGTAAACTGTAACACAGTCTGAAAGAAAAAAAAGACGTGTAGTGTATATTTTTTTATAATGTTTGTTCAAGTGTAGTTTTTGAGGTCAAGGTCAGAACTACTATGAAAATAGTTAGAGCTGTGTGGTATGCGTTCATGCATAATTAGGTGTCCAACATTAGGTGTCCTGTTTATCATGAAAGCATTACTGCTTGGGCTAAAGTAACTACTGCTTCTATTCTCAACCCCACATATAGACTCACCTTAGAATCTAGTTCTTCTTTGGTGACTCAACGTCTGCCTCCTGGCCTACATTGTCTTGGCTTACTTAGGTGTCATAAATCTTTTGGACTTTATTATGTGTTGGAAAGGTGGCAAAACTTGTGTGAAATAAAAACATAAAAATAGGAGAAAGAGGGAGAGAAAAGAGGGAGAGAGAAGGACAGAATAACACATCTCACACCTTTTTTCTAGTCAAGCAGCGATAACAACAATGGCAACAAAAGCAATTGTCACTGTAACAGTAGTAATTATGATTGCAGACGATGATATTGGGATGATAAATCAATTATATATTATAAACAAAAATTTATAGGTGAAAAAGGAGAGATACTCAATAAGCACTGCTGTGAAATTATACATGTATGTGGGTAATCATGCAAAAAAAATACATTTTAATGTGTTAAAATTAAGATTTCCTGAGACCTAGATGAATGAACACGATCTAACTTGTAATTGTTACTAGTGAAAGAAAAACTCCACAGTAACAGAGACAGTTAGTAGAAACTGTGGCATGATGCTTGACCTGTTTAGAGAAGCTGGGCATCAGGTGTGCATTACACTAGAACAGGACCACATGACGAAATTTGGCACATGATGGTGTGTAGAGTCATACACCTGCCCTCACCTAGTGCTCTCAGTTTGGTCTGTTTTCCCTCGGTGAAGGGAGGTTTAAGCATGGTAACATGCTCCATATGGACCCACCCAGTGCTTATCCTGAGTGTGGCTTGCCACAGGGAGCTATGAATAGAAGCTCGGCAAGAGAGTGAACAAGAAACAAAAAAATGAGAGAGGAAAAGATAGGAGAGTCTGAATGAGAACCTTAAGCAAAGAAACAGAAATTTTTGTGGACAAAGCAAGAAGGTGAGGAAATAAGATGGACAAAAAGAGAAGAAAGAGGAAAAGAGTTAAGAAGAGAAGGAGTGGCAGAGAGTGTGAGAATGACTTAGAGTCGTAACAGAGAGGAGAATTTGGCACATGTTCCCAACAGTCATGCATCCCACCAGCACTTTTGGATCACCATGGAAACAAGGAAGGGTTACAGTCCCTGCTTCAGAACACTCATAACTCACGTAACACCCATAACACACACATACAGACACACACAAACACACAGTTTGACCCTTGATATTTAAAGTTTAGTCAAGGGTCAAAAGTCACTGAATCAGTAATCGTATCAGTCTGAATTTTAATTTATCACACTTTAATGTTTAACACTTGTGAGCAAAAAAAACTTTACAGTAACTTTACAACTTTCTTCAGATGTTATCAAAAGTTGAAATGGTTTATGAATAAAAGCTCACAAAAACTCTCTTGACTTTTCTCCTTTTCCTTTTCCTTACTGCATTTACTAAATACATCATACCAGTTAGTTATTAACATACTTTGAGTGAATAATAAGAGAAGGTTTAAATTAAGTTTGGATTTAAATATTATACATAATATTATGAAAGATTTATGCCATACTGAAGTGAATAAGTATTTCTGGATGTTGCACTACATAGCCTTTCCAATACTTATGTATAGAAACAGTCCTTGTGTCTAACTTAGAAGCTTGTATTTTGGACTGCATAACACTGGTTTTGGATGGGCTACAGAGAGCGTGGGTGAGACAGGCTTTGCATTTAGCAACCCCTTACAGTTTATTTTTGCCAAATATCTGTGAAACCCTCACACTCTTATTAATGAATGTATGTTCCTGCATGAAAGTCTGCTGTTCTGTGTACAGGTTTGCATGCATAATATATAAATATTGTGATCTATGAATACTCAAATACTTAAATTTTTTTATTTTTCATATTACATGAGCAAATGCATGTAGTCTTGTGTTTGAGTCACCCTTAGGAAGTGGAAATATATTCTCATATTGTACCAATTACTCTTTAATAAGTATACAAGTCTAAATAAATACTGTATATTCTTAAATACATTCCAAAATATTTCTAATGTATTTCAAATCTGTCAGCAGACCTTCTGTATCTTTTGCAAATGTACAGTATATTTACAAATGTAGATAGTTAAACAGTATATTACTTGTTTAATATCTACATCCATTATCCAACCAGAGCAAAAAATCTAAATACTAATCTGCACATAGACATATAAGAAATCAAATCAAGAACACAAAATTAAAGATAGAATCAGTCCTGCACTGTAGAAAAGGTCCATATACAGTCTCCTCCCTTTACCTCAGGTCATAATGGTGTTAGTCCCCCTAATGGACCAATCTGGTGATCTTTACACTGTATGCATTGCTTAATGTTTGCACTTGCAGGCCCACTGAGAATCCCAAACAGCCAGATTGAGGGGTTTGTTTTTTTTTATGCTCCATTTAGACCCCAGTGTTTGTTCCGTTTTGCACATCACAGGAGCGAAGCATGGTCCATCTGGAGACCTCTTTGTGCCCAGCGAAAGTGACTATGCTGCAGTGTACAGTGCTCTTTTAGTACTTGCAATTTCTAACCAGTAGCATTTGATATCTGGAAACAAAACATTTTGTTAATGTTTGTCAAATTGTTTGGGAAAGTAGTGATGTGGACAGGGGGTGCATTTTCACATGGCTTTTTTTTAAACTTTGGTGTCCTTGTATGAGGTTAAAGGCATTTAATTTTCCCTACATGAAGGCCTTGAATAGTGCTATTTACAGGGCATTCCAATGGCACAGTCATGAGGATCTTGTGACTGTGTTGTGGTTGAGGGAGTATATTACAGGGAGAGGTGGCATAGTCAGTGCACGTAGAGTGTATTTATTTTGCTGCTTGAACTGGCATTAATCAAAATAGTTGTATAAGTGTGCATGAATTGCAAAACAATCGGGTCATAATTAGTGTGACTGTGTGTGTGTGTGTGAGTGTGTGTGTGTGTGTGTGTGTG
>JAOTRN010000028.1:7223676-7234133 GCA_028566695.1 Bagroides melapterus
ATGAATTGCAAAACAATCGGGTCATAATTAGTGTGACTGTGTGTGTGTGTGTGAGTGTGTGTGTGTGTGTGTGTGTGAGAGAGAGAGAGAGAGACAGAGAGAGAAATGTCCAGCACAGCATATTCAAGTAAGGCTAAAGTGTGTTAAAAGTGCACAGTGAGTGACAAACTGGGACACATACACATGTAAACACACAGTAAGCAAAACAGAGAATACCTCTGAGAACCCAGACCACATCAACATACATTATGTAATGTCTTCACTAGAAATAGCTTTACTAGAACACATAAAAAACATGTATAGCCAACATTTTCATTTTGTTCTCCCAGAAAAAAAGTGACATTACCAAAATCTGTTTAATTTGTGCAATAGATAGAAGTCAAATTTTTAAGCCAGCATGCTGATAAGACGTTCACTGTTAGTTAACCTATAACAATTATAGTCAATACCTATACACACTTAATTCCTTTATTACAACTGCTAAAAGCTACTAAAACATATACAGTATGTATAAATGTTATCATATGGCACATTCTGTATAATCATTGCATACGCTAACTGTGGAAAAATTGGGTATGCTTAGCCATAAAAGCATTTCTATCTTATAAAGGCATTTCTCAGTATCCCAGTATAATTAAGTAATAACTAATTATTATAAATGGACATGCACTTATGGCTATGCAGTTATGTGTTGTATATTTTAGATTCTTCTATATACCTCCTTTTCTGTTTGACAGATTTTCCTTCACGCTTTGGTCCAGTTCAAACACTGACTACATATTTTACTGTAATATAATACAGCAGAATACCACCAGAGGCAGTGAATTTTAACTGGATATTTTTTTTGTGTGTGGGCATGCATACCAAGACTTTCACCAAAGTCTCAAAGTAATTATATAGCATAGTATTAAATATAAATACCATTGTTATATAGCTATTGTTTCCCTGTAAACATCTTGTCATGTTCCTGCCAGAGGTGATGAACATGACCTAGACTACACATTGCACAATATTATGAAGAACCAACACACCTTAGTATTAACTGGAAAGGTCTTCAGGGAATACCTCAGGACTCATGCAACAGGGAGGGGCAATATTAACCTGGTAGAACCTGGAGAAGGTGCATGGTGTCACCCAGGGAGTAGTATTCTAGACCGTCTTAAGCAACACACCTGTAAGTAATGGCTGGTAGACAACGATTGTAAGATAGCATATCAGGATAGGGGCCTGGCATCCAGTTCACCCACATGCTATAGTGATGACATCACTCACACTATGGGCCAGTGATCCAGACAGCTCATCATGCCTTTCTTCTGTGACAAATATTGCTGCTATCCTATCTATAATGCCCAGGAGGTTCACCCTCAGAAAACAGTGAGGGTCAGTCAGCTGGTGAGGAAAATTGTGTTAAGAGTACAGATGATCTTGGGGGTGTTCCAAACACCAATGAAATTGGCCATGAGTACTATTAGGTCCTCGTAACCTTCTTTGAAAAGACCAGAAAGTCTTTGTAGCCTGACTGCAGAATTCTGTACAATATGGATAAAGTGAATAGCAAAGGCGGAAATGTGTTCTGTAGACAGTGCAACAGTACATAACATCAGTCTCCGGTCACTCAAAACGTATATCCTGTTTTGACAGGATTTCTGCTGTGGATTGTGTCATCCCAGAAACTGAAGACAATATCCTACCATGTGCTACCCTGGTTATCGATGGATTTGACTGTCACCCTGTTGAGCATACCAACACAGGGCAATATTGCAAAAAATGGTAAGAAAAATGTGAAGAATTTGAGGCTAGACAGATAACCTTCAACGCCCCACAGCTAGTGAAGAGGAATTCTTGGTCACTCTCTTTGGGATTCTTGGTGCTCTTTAACTCTGTCTAGCACCACTCATAAACAAAACCTGTTTGTGAGAAAAACCTTGCGTCCCCAACGAGTTACAGCTTGTGCCCCTCTCACTGAAACAAAGACGAGTCTCTGTCTGTGGTAACTGGGGTTTATCCACTGACTGATTACACACTTCTCAAATTCCAAGGAACATGTCATAACACAACCTTATGTTCAGAGAAACCTGCACCTTACTTAGCTCTCACTCACATTCAGTAACTGTTTTATCCTAGTCAGGGTCATGGTAAAGTCGGAGGCTATACTAGGATCTCTGGGTGTGAGGCAGCAGTACACGATGGATGACAGACCTCAGTCATATGTTACGACACTGTAACTGTGCTGATCAAAGCCATGTTTGATACACCTCTATTCATTCACACAAACTGGCCTGCCAATCAGAGTTCCCCATTCCCCAGGATACCACAAACCATCCACACCTGCTCTTACAAAACAGGCTATATGAACCTGGAAAATCATAATCATTACAGTGCTGCTTGTTTTGTCTGAATGTGGGGACACTGTACTCAGCAGGTAGATTACTGCATCATCCTCTCCAGTGCTATCCTAACATGCACATTTTAGGCCTTCCATTGCTAAAGTGTTACGAAATGTGTCAAAGACTGCTCCACTTTCAGGTTTATCACTAGGATTGGGTTGAGATTAACTTCACAACCAAAGACTAGACACATGTAATTGGCATGTTATAGTTATGAATGCTTGTACACATATCTCTCATTTTCTAGGCCCCAGTCTATGTTTATCTACTTCGTCTATTGTCTACACACACACACACACACACACACATTTAAAAGTACCACTGGGTCAGGTCACAGCAGTGACAGCCTCACATGCCTCTCACAGATAAACACATACACATTCACACGCTCACACACACGCACACACTAGCTCACTTTTGAACGGGGGGCCACCTGTGCAAACGTGCTAATCCTTCCTCCAGTCCTTGCCAAAGCCCTTGCCGCAGTACCCGACCCTGCCACACCTCCAGCTTTATCAAGCTTGGCACACTGCATCCAAAGTTGGACAAATGAGGTGAGAATGCAGCCTGACGGCATTCACAGCTTGTGATGGGGCCTGGTTTAATTCAGCTTAACCTTGCTAATAAAAGAAGCCACAAGAGGATGATATTGGCATTTGGCAAAAGGGTCCCTAACTGACACAATTTAATTGTTAGTGAGTGCATATCAATAATAGTTCTGAAGCTGTGATTGTAAAGAGCAAAATGGTCTAACGCACAATAAATTAATGCTGGATACAGCAATAATTTACTATATTTTAATTTAATCCCTGAATCATACAGTTATTGCACCTTGATTGCATCATTTTTTTTCATATACTTTTCTTATACTTGTATACTTTTTCACAGATGCTCAATATAACAGTGTAATACAAATTTCTATACTAAGTGCAGAATCAGCTAATTTGGTGTAGTGGTTGATAGACAATATTTTTACTTCACCACTTTAATTTCTGAAAGGAAATTGCTATGAATTGTGGTATGTTTCTTGTAAATAGAGTGCATTGTTGAATGAATAATGAATTCATATGTCACTAGATCAATAAACAGATAATCACGAAATTAATCTGATTTAAATACGAAAATCAATGTGTGGGATAAATAGTAATCAGACTACGTCAGTCATTCAGTAGTTAAATACATTAGTAATTATATAGCCTAAATAAATATATGCATAAAAGTGAAACACCATAATGTATAGATAAAAGATCTGGAGTTTTTAGTTTTTAGAAAGGGACCTAGTACAAAACCATGTGGAAATAAAAATAGGTTTAAAAATCAATGACTTCTGGGGAAGCTGACTTGGGGAATATACTATAATGTGATTAAGATAAAGCATGATTATTAAGATAAAGCATGTTGATTAATGGCTGAATGCAGAGTATATAGTATGAATTTCCTTAACGGCTTAGCTTTGGTTTAGAGTTAAAGAACAGACACATCCATCAAGTAACCACTTCCTTTTAAAGCCCATTATCTCCCTCATCAGTGACAGGGACACAATGACCACCACTTCACTCCAGACGGAAGAAGTCTAAATGTGTTCATGTAACACAAAATAAGCCAAAGAGGGAGTTTTGGAGGTGGAAATTTAGTCTCATGCTGCATTGGTTAAATTGTGGAGGCAATGTGCTCCAGTGTATGTGTCTGTCTGCACGTGCACCGAAACCAACGTGATTCACAGTGTAATCCTGGAGCTAGGCTGGTCTAAGCCTGTGAATAAAAGGGGGGAAAAGACAAACAAATACACACATACTGAGTTAGGTGGTTCTTTGGGAGGCAATGTGAAACTAGGAGCAGCCACATGTCTTACTTGAATATCTTGTAGAGATACTGGTTTAACCTATGAATTATTTTCTGAGTGATTGTTCTTGAAATGAACAAAAATATACCAACATGAGACATGAGGAAATTAGAAGGAATGAAGACTACACTATATAAGAATAAACAATATTTCCTGTGATATGAAATAAAAAAGAGAATAGAATCTTGATAAATACATCAGCATCTTAAAGTTTGTATAAAACTTGTAAACCTTCCACCATACTCCATGATTTAGATATTTTATAACCATGCATGCAATTGGCTAATTAAACATTTCTGTACAACTGATCATTTGATTATGATGAGATAAACTCATTTAAAAAGCCAAGTAACATATAAAACTGGAAATAGTTAGTATTTAAATGATGGAATCGAAGAGAACTGCATTTACAGTTTGTAATTAGGTGGTGGACTAACTTTAATTTGTAGCAGTCATATAATACACACTGATCTACAAATGTAGGTCAGTTAAACACAGTAACTGGCTGCATAAATAAAAGGTTTTGGCTTGTTATTTGGTCCCATACCAGATGGAGTTCTAAATCTTGCTCTCTCTTTAATTCCCCACACCGCCATGGTGCTGATGAAACAGGACATGGATAGTGTGTGAGACAGGAGGGATGTACACGTGTTTCAATCTCTAGAGAGGCTAAAAACGGCAAATGAAATCGAATGAATTATCATCCGTCTGACAGATTTCTCAATCTGTCCTAATCATTCCCCTTTTCCTTCCTTCTCATTTGGATTTCCTCTTAATGCTGACTTCAGTCTATGTTTCCTCATACAGGAGTCCTTTTTCTGCTTTAGTGCCAGAGTATTAGACCGTCAATCCTTATGCTGAAAACTCTTCCCAGCAGGCTTAGCTCGAAGGATGTGGCACGCTCCCCAAAGCCTGAAGAGAGGACTAGAGCTTGGCACGGCGTACAGACATCCCTGAATTAATCATTCACAATAACAGGACATGTCCAGAAGCTTTTGTTTACCAAGGCTTCTATTTACAGGTCATTAGGTTTGGCCATGGTTGCAAAATGCTGGAAAAAAGCATGCAAGAAATATTCAGTTAATGATTAGATTCATGAACAGATAAAAGGAACAATGGATGGATTATACAGCATACATGCAAGGGAACGATGGTTTAGTGTCTCTCTCATTAATAAAAGATGGGAGTGTGTCTGCTGGGTTTTATGAATGGGGTCACCATGGTTCCTCCCTTCTGCAAAACATCTCTCGTTCACTCTAGCATACTGGATATACATGAACGTAATCGTGATATACTTTCCAATCAACATATAGAAACACATGGGTTTTTACAGGACTAGTGTGAACCAGAACAAAGCAAACGTTACTGTAGATGTAACTAAAATATCACAGGAGACATGGGAAACCTACTAATTATAGTCTTCAATTTCCTGAGCAAGCAAACATATGCCACTGCCATAAAATTCACACAAAGCTCCACTTTGAAATAAAGTGTAACCAGCTGTGTATCGCTCTAGTATTTCAGTACTGAGTGGTTTTGCATGAGGTCCCTGAGGCTACAGTTTGCATAGAAGAGGACACTATTGAATTCACTGTCCTAATCCAGTCAAAGTGTTCATTACCTTACTAGCCAACATGCCTCTCTGTCCTGCCTCTCTATTTTTCACTGCTCTGAAACAGCATTACGTAACTCCATTAAAGCAGCAGCCATTGGAATTCTCACTAGCTTTCTGTCTCACTCTCCCCTTTTTTTAGTCTAGCTAACTTCTGAGCCAATGTGCCCCCCCTTTCCAGATAAGCTGTTCTGTGTCCCTAACATCCAGGCCCTCTCATGCTCGCATGTATAACTAGTGAGAGATTACACTAGGCAAAGTTAAAAAAAAAAAAAAAAAGTCCTACAAAAGGTTCAATGTTTTTAACATTAACTTATACAACAAAATTCTGAGAAGACTAGACAACTACAGCAGCAGCTTTGCCTGTTGACACATGTATTTTTGGCAAAACAAGCCTGCACAGCATGTCAAAGGACAACACTGAAATGGGTTATTTAAGGCTAAACTCTAATGCAGGTGATCAAGGGAGTGTTATGGCCGAAAAATAGAAACTTAGAGGCATGGCGGATGAATTATTAGATCTCAGCTCATAATCTTGCTGCTCTGGTACAGTCAGTTTTGCACGTACTCAGCTAAAACAAACAGAAGTGTTTCACGTTTGTCATATGGTATGCAGCAAGATGGGCTATAAATGAGTCAGTAACTCTTAACCAGGAACTAAACATGTTTGAAATAGTCAATCATGAACACTGTGTGATACTGAACACTGCTATTATATCACTTCAATCACTATTATTATTTCTCTATCATCATCGTTTGCTAATATACTGTATAGCTTAACATTTGCCATGTGTAGCTCGGTATACAAGCAATTTGCAGGAATGGTGGGTTAAAGTGGGCTAGCAGGATTAATCTGTTTTTTCAAAGATAAAAAAAAAAATACATTGGTAGGTTTCTTTAATAAAGATGCATTTTTGACATCTATATCAGATTATTTTCGGGCTGATTATTTTGGACTATGAACAACAACAGAATGAAGGTAAGAAAATGCACAGGATTGCAAGGAAGCAGCAAAGTAGGAACTGATTTTTTTCTATCCTAAACTGTAGATTCACGCAGACTATCAGTGACTGGTGCTTTATCAGTGACAGGTGACTTCGTCTCCACTGAGGCTGGGATTTTTTAGCCGGCTTTACTGATCTATTTGTAACACGTCCGCAGTGTTTGAAAAAGAACATGTGTAATACATTTGTGGCTCTAAGGAACATGGCTACAATTGATTACTCCATTTTATTTTATTACAAATGCTTTCGGAGTAGAACTAATAGATAGACTCTTTAAGCACACATTTTCTAATCAATTTCTAATCACAGCTCATCATTCTTATTTCCCCACTAGAGACCATATGATATTATAAATTGCTCGTAATGACAGTTTCATTGTCAAGAAATTGCTAGATATTTGGTTTTACACAACAAATTATTATATATAAAGTATCATCATACATATTAAATTATTCACTCATTCATCTTCAGTAACCACTTCATCTCAGTCAGGGTCTCATTAGATTCAGAGACTATTTCAGGAACACTAGCAAGTGGCTAGAATACACCCTGGGTGGGGTTTCAGTCTATTGCAGGGAATTGTGCACATACAAGTTCACAGATAATGTTTTGATATAAAAAAAAATCTATTTACCGTCCTGTTTTTAGAACCAGCGGAAAATATTCATATACACAAGATATACACAGAAACGGTTACAGATTGTATATTTATATTTAAATCTCATGTGTGTGTGTGTGTGTGTGTGTATTGATATGGTCAATTTAGCACCATCTACTGGTGACACTGTCCAAAAAAAAATAAAATAAAAAATGCACTACAAATGAATGTGTAATGCTCGTTAATGTACATATATTTCACCACCCAGAAGCATTAATACTTTAATATTATAAGCAAATAGGCATACAAGACTGCAAGACATCAAAAGGAATACATCTTGACATGGTAATATTCCAAATAAATAAACGCATTCACACTGCACAGTTCAGACTAGACATATGGTATGATCTTGTTGAATGTGGAAAGTATTCATCCCCATTTTTTTGTAATGTAAAAAAGATAATTCTTCTATAAAAATAGAGGTTCAAATAGCTGTGGACATATAAATCATCTTCAGATGGAGATAATTAATTAATTGAACATTTAGTATTTGACAATTTTATCTGTTTTTTTTTTTATCATTTTATCTTAATGGGATTGTAAACTTTTGCACTTAACAGCACAGTACATGCCACATATATTTATTCTCTCTTTCAGAAGAGATCCAACTGTATTCTGAAGCATTAGCATTAAACGTTTGGCTAATCTTTTAAATGATTTTGCACTGAAAGAAGAGCAAAGCAACAGCATTCACTGACCTGTGTTGAACTGCTGTTCAGCTAAAACACTGTACAGACAACATGAAGCACTGCTGACTGTCTGCTTGGTCAGCCTCACTGTTCCTGTAATATGTCCCGACTCAAAGATGAACAAATAAACTGTTCTGGTTCTGTGTGCAGCGACTTTTGCAAAGGTTTCACAGGACCAGGAGAATTGGAGGGAGTCTTTTACGCCTGTGTGTAGCGGATGATCTCACTTAGGTCATAGCCCGTGACAGCAAAAGCGTAGCCGTCACCATCACAGAACTTGGCTCCACAAATCTGAGTGTCAGTCACACATTCATTGTAAAGGTGCTCAATCTGGACAGGGCAGAGAGAGAAAAGTGGTGATAAAGTGATTTTAAGCATTTTCCCAAAAACAAACAAACAAACAAACAAACAAACTAGTAATATTAAGTTGTGACAGAATCTTTTTTGCCACTCAGTTTCCATTTTCTTTAGTTGCATCTGACTTAGTCAAAATGATAATCATAAGGTAATGTTGACTCATTTTTAAGCAAATATTACCATACAATGCTTGCATCTGTTTATATAATTTATGGTTTACTCATTAAACAAGGTTTCTTGTCACAAATAAGCTTTCATATAAGAATATACACTAATTAGATATTAGGTACACCTGCTCATTAATGCAATTATTTCATCAGCCAATGACACGGCAGCAGCTAAAATCATTTTGGAAAAAAAAACAACTTTGCAACTCAAACTCTAACTGTTGGTGAGCTTTTCCTTACTATAACCTCGGATCCATGTACTGTGATCTTCTATAGCTGTAGCCTGTGCACTTAACGGTGTGCTGATGAACTTCTGCTCACTTGAGGTTTTTTTGCACCATTCTGTGTAAACTCTATAGATGTTGTGTGTGAATCCTGGAGCTCAGCAATTTCTGAAACGCTCAAATCTGTCACCAACAAGCAGGCCACAATCAGTCAAGGTTTTTGTGCTGCGACCATATGACTGACTGAACGTATAGGTGCATGAATGAGAAGGTGTACAGGTGTTTCTCCAGGTACAGGTGGCTGATGAGCGTACATATTTTTATTTAATATTGAAGCCATTTGACAGGGTATAGCATAATGACAGCGGAAATTATCTGGGGAAATCTGTTCTGATGAAGCACAATTTTACAAAATGTTTGGATAACAGAAGATCTTCATATGGTCTTGTTATACTTTTATCTCTTACCTCCACACTGTTGTTTTCTGGTGCTGCGTTTAAATGCCACACACGAACAAAGGAGTCCTCAGCAGCTGAGAGCAGCTTAGAGTTGAACAAAGACAAGAAACACATTATGGTTAAGTATACAAATAAGATTTATGCACATGAGCATGTACAAGATCTGTTTTCTCTCACCAGTCCAGTGAAAGGAGCAATATCTAGGGAGTAGATCCAGCGAGCATGGGCATTAACCTCAGCATGCAGTATCCCAGTGACACCCTCATAGAGTCGGATTTGGCCTGTGCCATAGGCAGCTATGACCGTGCCTTTCCATAGCTTTACTGATGAGCAGCTCATACTGGTGAGAAGAAAATGCAAAAAAAAAATAAATAATAATTTGATATAAAATAATAATTTATATAGAAACTAATATATATTATATAAACAACACAGTACTATAAAATTTAATTACTACTGCTAATATGCAGATTATTTTATCATTCTGTAAACTACTATAAAAGAGATATTATTATTGTTGTTGTTATTAATGTAATATCTGTTTATCTGCTGCATTTCAGCTTGTTTTTTTATTTTAGCATTTTTAATTAATCTACTTATTTCAGCGATAGTTGTTACAGAATTTTTATGACGCTATAGTTATACAGAATAGAATTTTTTGACATTAGCTCCTTCAACTGGTGGAACTATGCAAATACAACAAAATCTATAATAATAACGCATGCTGAAGCAAACTGCCTATTGGGTTCTCTATCCATACATAAGTTTAACAATATAATAATATAATAGGTTTAATGTAAAATACTACTAGGCTTTCTTTTCATGTCTCTCTCAATCTCCACCAGTTCATTTTACCTCACGCTTTGACACAAAAATATGCACTTACTCAAATCCTGGTATCTTGTTGAGAAGCTGAAAGTCGGCCCCAGACTTCCACACACACAGAAGACCTGAATCATCAGCACTCACCAAATCAGCAATGTATTCCTAAGAAAGTGGACAAGGCATATTTCCTACCATGAATAACAAAAAGGTTGAATAATAAAAAGTTTTTAAAA
>JAOTRN010000028.1:7234233-7245195 GCA_028566695.1 Bagroides melapterus
CTTCTCTGTCCTTTCAGTCACAAGAGCATTAGAGGTCAGGCAGTGATGTTAAGTGAGGAGGTCTGGGGTGCAGTCAGTGGGTCCAGTTCATCCTAAAGGCGTTCAGTGGGGTTGAGGTCAGATCTCTGTGCTGGACATTCGAATTCTCCCCACAAACTTTGGCAAAACATGTCTTCATGGATCTCGCTGTGAGCCTAGGGACAGTGTCATCTTGGAACATGTTTGGTTATCTTTGAGCCTGTGAAGAGAAATTGTAATTCTACAGCCATACACAGACATTCTGCACAACTGTGTGCTTCCAACTTTGTGCCAAAACCACATGAGCGTGACGGTCGGGTGTCCACATAATTTTGGCCACATAGTGTATACTCAAACATTTATAGATACATATTATTGTGGCATGTTAATTCAGTACATACTGAATTAATGTACTGATTGCTACTGCGTCAATTTTATCTAAAACTTTAACACATTTTTTGGTGCTGCTCTTTAGCAAAGATGAGATGTCTTTTCATAGTCTTATTCTGATCTGCTAAAACATCCCCCTGAACTTTTTTGGTTGCAATATGTCAAATGAATGAAATAAATAAAAATATGTGAAACTGAATCGTAACAGGCTTTAGAATATCATTAGATTGACATTAAAACATCATTGTTTTGTTACATTATTTTTATATAGTAACTTCCACAAGCCACAAAAGCTGAAGATGGTGTAGACTGACTGCTTTACCGCACTTCCTGAGCACTCAGAAGCCATGTCTGTGACAGACTCAGCGTGTTCCTCCAGTACTTCAGACAATGTGATGTTACTTCCTTTACTGGGAACATCAAAAACCAGCACTGCCCCAGAGGAGACACCTAACAGGCACATGAAATAGAGACATCTTAAGGATATCTATCATGCATATGAGCATAAACTAGTTTAAATTAGAAGTCAAGTGTTCGGGTCTTTTACCTACACAGATGTATTTGTCTCTCACAGCAGCAATTCCCCTTGCAAAAATGGCCTTAGCTGAAATAGAGGACATGGTATGAGTACCACTGATGTAATCTATACAAATGCTGTTATCAGCGTGGAATATGACATTACCTGTGGGGGTCTCTGGTGTGTCCAGTGCATGCCAGTACACCATAATAGATCCATCAGACTCATACATCTATTAGATATACACAAATGTAGAATATAGAACGTGATATAGAGCCTGTGGTTATGTTTGTGAATACGTAATACAGTATGTAATAGGCATGACTAACCTGAATCCCTTTCTGAGAAGTAACAACAAGCAGATCTCTAGATGGAAGAACACACCAAGCTGCCTGTAGAGAGAAGAACAAAATACCTAGACACTACCTAGAAAATCTTGAACAAATGAATGATTTATCTAGAACAAGCCTCTGAGCACATTTCTGTTCTCTTTTTGGTACCTTACACAACCTAACATAAGTCAGATCCACAATCATGCTACAGCTTTTCATTTCCTGACTCAGGGGTTTGGAGAAAAATGTGGACCATCTAAATTACATGGACCAGAGTCAAGCACCAGTTTGGTGATTTCCTTCTGCATTAACAAAGAATTTTTGAAATCCTTTAAAAATACACCTGCCCCAGTGATTTCAATAGGAACAATATGTTGCAGTTTCTTGAAGGTGTTTTGTTCTACAAAAATGTCTTACCATACATTATAACAAAAATGTTTTTGCATAACAACTGAGCTTGAGCTTCTTTTCTCTTTACAGGGAAATTAAGCAAATCTGTTGTTCATAGCAAATGCTGGAGAGATAGACAGAGATCACGTTTATTCAGGCTATTCCTTTTATGCACATAAATTGAGGTATTATTTCAGTAGTTTTTGAGCAAAGAGAGCTCTAAACTGTGATTTTGTGACTACAGCACCGGGAACTCTTCATAGACAAAAATATAAAAACTAGATTTGAACTATATGAAATCTATAGACTGTATTTAAAACTGGGCTGTCACTGGCAGGATTATTAACCACAAATAACATACAAAAGTGTGAATCACCTGCATGATGAGTGAGGAGCTGGTGGCCACATTGCCCTCTTTGGATTGCAGCTGCCTGTGTGAGTAGTTGAGCCCATCCCAGGAAGCACTCACTAGGTTCACTACATTGGCGTGCACAACAGCAAAATGCGTGAGGGAACGTGGTGCCAAGCGCAAAACACTCAAATTGTTGTAGAGCGCTGAAGCACTGCTCTTTAGCTGAATACTCTTCTCCCGGTGGTACATTTTGGCCATTTCAGATTCCACAAATGAGTTCTATACAATTTATACAATTATATCTGAGAGAAAGAGCAAAAAAAAAAGACAATCAGGGAACACATCTCAGCAATTAATCAAATACAGATAATTTTGCTATCATGGGTTTTATTGTGATAAAGCTGACCATAACTTGGGCAGAACGATTTTAGCATGCTTGTAAGACTGTCAGTGATTTAGTGTTATAACTTTCCCATGGACAAGTTATCTTGGAGACATTAATCATCCAGGAGAGGATAATTCTAGGGTTTCTATTGTCGATCTAATTTTTAAGTGATCAGAAATATCAGAACATGTGACTGATGGTTGTTTTTTGTTGCCCATGTGTGCCCTTTTAGAGTGCTTGTGTAATTAATAGCTCTGAATTTTGACTGGGTGAAAACTGGATTTACTGATAAAATGGATAAACCAGCATGAAGACCAGAGATTTATCTGTGTTTGTGAAGCAAGCCATTAAAAAAAAAAAAAAAAATACAATCATTTGGAATGTCCTGAAAAACAAAAACTGACAGCACTACTGCATTTAAAAAAAAACAACAAAAAACTGTTTCAATAATTTGCATAAAGTCTATAAAAATAAATCAGTTATATTTATATATTACATTTATAACTGTAGAAAGATTATTATTCATTCAAGTTAAGAAATGAAAGTATCAGAAATACAAAATTTAATATTATATCACATCTATCCAGTCAATTTGTATTGAAATGTGTACATTTATTAAATGGTTAATCACATAAAATATCACATAAAAGCACACTGTGACATTATTGATCAAGATATCAGTATTATATAATTCAGCCCTAAAGCAACAGGCTGTAAATCTAAATTATAAAATTGCTTGCGTTTGTTGTTTATATATTTAGTTTATATATTTAGCTATTATCCACCATTTATATGGACTATTTAGCCTTTATGTTAGGAATCTTTATAGCATCCTTAAATAAATGAATAAATAGAATGTTGATGTAAATACTGCTGTGAGAACTAGAAAGACAATGACAAGAAAAGCAAAATATGTATATTTCATCAGACTAAGCTAACCTGCATCTATTTTACTACAAGATAAAACATCATGAAAGCCACTGCTGCAGGTATGCGGGAGTTCAGGTGCGCTCTTTCAGCATAGTCAAGCCAATAATCAAGACTAATCGAGATAATAATCGAGACAGTTAGCTAGCCAGTTTTCTATATTCTAACAGCAACAAGGAGAAAGCTAAATGTTAGCTTGCTACCAAGCTCTCGAGAGTGCTCTTTAAAAACATGCTGTGTGTTAAAAACATCATTCTCTCTCTGATCATGTCACCAGTATGAGTAAAATAATAAAGATGATAACGCTGCGAATCTGCAAAATATTAGTAATAGTTCAAAAGTGACCGCAGAGCCGCAGCACCGCTAACCGATAAAAACGTCATACCATTGCGCGTCCTCCGCAGCCATAGTGACGGAGAGTGTCGTGTGCAAAAACGTAGCTCTCGTACGTGTATTCTGGCTGTGTTTTAAACGGCTCCGTACTCCCTATGTAGGTAGACAACATGCATGAAGTAATGAATTTTACACCCTATGTAGTGAACTCTGTTTACAATATGGAGTTTTTTAGGATGATAATGTCGTATAAGAAGTATTGACGGTCCGTTGCCTGGCAACCAGCGTTTAGGTGCAGCCTGTAAATATAGGGTATATGTTCCACGTTTGCTATCGTTTTTATAAAAACAGACATATGTTTTTTTTCTGGGAAATAAGTGAAAGTTAGAGATCGCGAGTTTAAAAGAAGAAGCGTGAGTAAGCCTCGCTTCATTACAGTAACATACTTTTAGTAAGAAAATCAGAATTATTATAAATCTAGACAAAGTAAAGAAATGAACCCAGAAAAACAATGTTTGTATTAACAATCTTTAGGAACTATGTCACGCAACACCTCCAAGACTCGTGCTGAAAAGGGTCGTGTGACTTCAGCCCAGCCTCCTCCTACTCAAGCTGAGGACATGGAGGACAGTGTGGACCCAGGATATCTTGCCAAGTCTGAGTTTCTGACGATGAAAGCTCAGGAAGAAGGAGAGGAAATTGTGGCAAATATCCTGGATGAACTCATCGACCATGTTTTGGAGAAGTGCTATGAAGTGTATCTTAAGAAACAGGTGATAAACCTCAGCTATGGAATTTTAATATATATATATATATATACCAAAACAATACTATTGATTGTTTTTCTTTGTGTGGCACATTCTATTTTACAACCTATAATAATAATAATAATAATAATAATAATAATAATAATAATAATAAAGTGATTTTGATTTTTTTATCACCTAACATTTACACTCACACATCAAAGAGAGGCAACCGTTTATATAGTATGTGCATTATGCAACAAATTAATTTGTCTGGCAGACATCACAACATTAAGTATGACTATAAATGTTTATTAAGAAAATAAAAATTGTCTTTGGCAAATCAATCAGGTATAAGATGAATACAACCCTTTGGTTCATGCAATTATAAGAAAATAATAAATTTTTTATTAACCAACAAAATGGGTTTTGCAATGCAATGTATCACAACATGTTGTGGATTATTATTATTATTTTTTTTTTTATAAAAGCCTAATCATGTTTATTCCTTACTATAGCACCACTTTAATATCAAAAGAAATGGAGTGAATCGACAAGAATACAATAACGTTATATAATTTTTTCTCTGTACAGATAATTCCATTCACTGTGGCCTGGGCAAAAAATGCGATGCTTCAGCTGGCAAAGTGTAAATACCTTATGCATGACGAAGGTGATGATACAGACACAACCTCAATCCTGCAAGAAGACACACCACCTGCACCTTCACGTCCAGATTCCTGGGCTGAAGGCTGTGTGCCAGTTATCAAAATCTCAAATCAATTACAGGTAATCATGTAAACCTTGATGATTTTGAAAAACTCACCTTTGAATAAGTCATATTTTTGTTTAAAGTTAAATGTCTTTTTTACCAGTCACAGATTTACAGTAAATCTTTTCTTATTTGGACAGAGGTTTACAATTGATGCACAAGAAGATGACGTTAAAGAGCCACAAAAAATACAGGAAGCCCAGTCAATAAACCAAACAGAAACTCCCCCAAGGAACCCAAGACGAAACAGCAGGAGCATGAAAGTAATCCCTGCATCTCATGCAAAGATTGAATTGGAAAGAAAACCACATCCACCTGAGACACCATCACCAAACAAACTGAAACCCCCAGAAACACTGAATATATTGCAGTATTAGGACTAAGTGGTTGAAACCAACCTGGACATTTTCTACACACAAAATCTATAGCAGGTACCTCAGCACATCCTGTCCTGTAAAAGAATGATACAAAAAGACAAGTTTGAGAGGTTGTCGTTGAGAATACTTGGAAATATACCCTAGCTTAAGACATTCTTATATACAATAAAGGGATACTAGTCAACCAAAATATGATTTAGTTCAGGAGGCTGATGAAAGACAGTACAACTGTTATCTGTTTGTTTATAAGCATACACTTTTTAAATTCTCAGAAAGTGGCTTCCATATAACAAACATTTAATACTTATGCACAGACAGTAAATGCTGTTGCACAGACAAGAAGTTTTAGAGTACCTAGAGATTTTTTTTTGTTAATTCAAAATGGATGTTTTGGGTTATACATACTGTAGTAACTATTGAGTTGTCAAACAGAATTGCTTTATTGAAAATATCTGAAGAATAGAGTAACAACAGAAAATATATTTTGCCAAAAAGTTCTCAGCTTATATAACATAACAATTCAACTTGCTGAATATTTTCCTAAATAAATGGCTCAGATTAATGCTTGAATTTTAAACCATTTGTCTGGTTTATCCTGTTGCATCACAATATAAAAATATTCATGTACAGTAGACATGTACTGCATCTATAACATCCTAAAATAAATATGTTTCACTATTAAACACAAAAGGCATCTGAAGTCTATTAAGCCTCTGCCTGCATACTGTATTTTGCCAAACTTCCCCAATCAAAGGCCTATTTGTTAGAAACACGTAGGAGGGCAGCAATGGGACATTCATTCTTCTCAGCAGCACAAAGAGCTTAAAACTTTGAAAGGACATCAGATTTGTACTCCTTCAAATTGCACTTTTACTTTTTTTAATATTTGCATTTACATTTGAATATCATTAGGTGGCAATTTGATAAATTACTCACTATGTGATTTAGTTCAACTAAGTAACAGTCTGAAAGTAAATTGGATTCATTTTTCCTCAGAAAAGTGGTTTGACTGATGGTCTGCACCAGTATGCCTCCTCAGTGTTCTCCCGTTAATTTCACACTCCAGCAACAAAAGTGCTTGTGACCATGCATTTAAACGTCTCTTCGTCTTCTGTGGTTAGTCCTTGGTGGCCCAGTGGCAGGAAACTTTGCTCTCATTGCTGTTGCCCAGGTTCAATCCCCAGCCTGAGAACCAACCCAACCACTCTCATTGCTGGTCCCAAGCCTGGGTAAAATGGAAAGGTTGCTACAGGAAGGACATACACAAGGACTACACAAAAGCCTCTCACTGTTATACAATTATATGTACAGCTATAATAAACATCAAAAAGTCAAAAGAGATCATATTCCAAAAGAAAAAACATTTTCAAGACAAGAAATACTGTTTACCATACAGTAGAGTTCCACTGAAACCCATCCCTTTATTCACCTTTAACACTCCTGTCCCACTTCTCTTCTTATTCTTTTTGTTTTTAATGTCATCCTTTTTGTGTATGTGCCAATACATTGGCTTTAGTACCTGTCACTGTTTGTTAAGAGTTTTGATTTGTTGAAGGTGTCTTGATTTTCTTTCTCACAAAAATGACTACATAGAATAGTATTTGGAATATGATGAAATGCCATTGTTAATGGTGGACAAAAACTTTCAATAAAATACAGCACTACACTGTGTATCAGCACATATTATTATAACAGTAATACTGTAGAAAAAACAGTAATGTACTGCCAACCCTGCTGCCAGTAGTTTAGAAAATACATTACTGTACTGTAATTCAGTAATCAATATAATTACCGTAACGTACAGTAATTATAAACCGTAAAAATAGCTAACAGTAGGAGAATTGTAAAAATTAACAGTAAACTACTACAACCCTGCTGCCAGTATTTTACTGTTTATTTACGTGACAATTATTTACATTGTAAAATCACTGGATTACAGCAGTGTTTTATTTATTTGGTTATTTATTTGAAATCAGTATTGTGACATTCATTTTATTTATAAACTCAACTCTAGTAATCAGGATAATCGTCGGATAAAAGAGAAAAAGAAACATAAATCTGACATATGTCTAACCATAAATCTGACATATGTCTAAACAGCGTAAAATAAAGCAGAAATCATTAAATTGATAAACATTAATGTGACACGTTTTTTAAAGTATGTTGGTAGTTGCTGTTGTAGTTGTAGTAGTTGTTATGACCTGAAGCGGCGCTGTTCAACACTGTGATCGCTATTCTTCAATATGCGGACGCATTCCATATTTTATTTCCAGTTTACAACGCGGTATTTTTATTTATTAATTTTTAGCACAGCATCATGGCTTTATTACGCTTTGTCACGTGAAATATCTGAACTGTGAGTCCACTTTTGCCAATTTGAACGACTGAAAAGTCTGTTTTGGTGTAGAGGTCGAGCTCACTTGTGTTTTTTTATTGGAATGTGTTGTTTTCCCACACAGTGAAAAGTAGTTTATCGCCTCCTATTATCTCTTGTTAATTAGTATTCGCGACTGAATCCTAGCTTCTGCTGTCACTAGCCATAAATCGCTTATCTTTCCCCTCTCTCCTCTTTCCCCTCCTCCAGAAAATGTTGTTTAGTCCTTTTAAAGCAGTTCGTCCTTTGTTCCGAGTAAATTCCGTTGCTCGGATGAGATGAGACACTGTGTGTGTTGAACTACAGTGACACATTGGAAAGTTCCATGTTTTGGATTTGGATTTGAAATCAGCGCTGTTATGGACGGACACTGGCTCAGGATCTGCGTTTTCATGCTCACCACAATTTTCCTTCAAGGTATAAACAAACAAACAAACAGACAAACAAAAAAATAACTGTATGATGAGATGAAGGCTGTTGTAAGGCACAGGTTCCCAACCCTGGTCCTGGAGAACAAACTGTCCTGAACATTACTTTAATCAACGAATCATATCATTAACAGCTATTTTCAGACTTGAAGATGAATCTGTGCGGCAGTGTTATGATATGACCAGGGCTGGGAACCTGTTTGGTAATGGGTAATTTTTTTATGCATAGAAATTTTCTGAGATGATTCATCAACTCTGGAAGTTTAGGTGGAGAGATTTTGAAAGTTCCTGTTTGCATGATGCTTAAGAGCACATGTTCACTGGCTATACATTAGAGTGATGGAGACATACTTATGGAGCAGCAGGAGTTAAGGACCATGCTCATGGTGGAAGATTGCTTGTGCTTTATTTGAACTCATACACTTCGGATTAGTCGAATTAATTAGCAGGTTAATGCAGTACACAATCAATGGCAAATGAATGCTTTTTAATATCCACAGTAGATATTATAACAAAATATTGTAAGAATATAACAATTTCATATATCATTTATATTGAATCTGATCCTGGGTTTTTGGTTGCTGTATGTGTGGAGTTTTACACCAGGAATGGCTACACATCTGACAGAGACGTTGGCATTCTGTTCAAAATGGATTCGCATCTGCTACCTATATGTCTGTACGTGCTTCATAACCATGTCCTGTGGCTTTTTATATACAAAAATGTTAAAAAAAGAAGCTGGGAGATGGGAGACATGCATATTCTCTCATGAAAGATAAGCTTTTTTACTGCTGCAGTAAAGAATGAATAAATATTGTCAATAGTGGAAAAAAAAACACATATTGGCCACTTTAATAGAACTACATCTACACCTGCTCATTCTTGCAATTTTCCAGTTATATAATGAATGATCCATTTTCTTTAATGAATTAGGAAGTGATATAAGAAGGTACGTACTACATGTTTTAGTTTTCTTACCATGTTTACATCAAGGGATTATGGAATATCAAAGAGTATCAGGTATTCTTTTCAAAGCTGTTTTATTTAGCTCTAAGACTTGGTGTCTTCTTCTTTTAGAAGTAGCAGCTCTGAACCTGAGGAATGAGCTGTTAGGAAAGTGTGTGCAGTTGCAGGATGGAGAAAGCCACGAAAAGGTGATTTTGGATGAGTGTAAACCAGGTTCAATCTTTCAAGAATGGCAATGGAACCCTGAAACACGCTCCTTAAGAAACCCACACACTGGAAAATGCCTGACAGCTCTCAAGATCCAAGATCAGGGAACTGTGAGCCTCTTGCCATGCAGAGCTGAAGATGATGAGACTCAGACCTGGAGTTGCTCAAAAAAGGGCCACCTCACGTTGTACGGCAAGGGCTTCCATTTGAGTGTACGCTACGACTCGTCTGATATCTTTCTTTCCACTGAGCGAGGGAAGAGTTCCAAGTGGAAGACGCTGAATGAGCGAACTGTGTGCGAGGAGCCAACGGATGAGCCTAAGAAGATAGAACCAAAAATCATTGCAAAAATCCGCTTGTGGCAGCGTAAGAGTGCCGTACTGGGGTTTCATTGTTCTTATTTATGTGGGAATTTTAGATTTTGTCCTATGCAGTCATTCCACCTAACTGAGACATAGTATTTCATCCATTTATTATCAATGGATTCGATTTTAAATATTGTTAACATACTAGAGATCATGCATGGTTCTAACTTATTCTAACAACATATCATTGTTCTGATTTTGCATTCTGTTCAGTGTTTTAGTTCATCAATTTGTGCTGTCTAATGAATCCTCAACGTTTAACAGCCTAATATGTGTGTGTGTGTGTGTGTGTGTTGGGGGGTGATCTTGATTGTTTTAATAGTCATTTCTCTTGTACTAGTGTTATCTGCAATGCTCTCTTGTGTCATTTTGTTTAGCCCAAGTAAATCTGGACCAGGATGCTCCAAAACCCATCCAGGCTTCACACTTCCCCACTGTATTTCCTCAGACAAACAGCAGCACTGACGATGGGGACTCTGGTGCATTTGTAAACCCTCTCAACATGGAATATGGTGAGTATACTGTACAAAACATTGTAACATTGCCAAAACATTGCTATCAGAAAGCAAAAGAAAATAAAAGGAGAAAGAAGAGAATCCCCAGGTGAAGCTGTAGTGACTTGAACAAGAGGTAGGAAGTAACTGACTTTAAACAGTGCTAATCGAACTGAATTATTTTGAGAGATGTGCTTTTATGTTAGCATGACAATCAAAGAAAACTTTAGGAGTCGAACGAGAATTAAGGAACTAAGTATGCAGTCTTGCAGATATTTTTACCAGAACCTTGGTAACTGTCACACTCTGAGGCTCCATCTCACACTCTCAGCCACATAGCAGGGTTGTGGTGGTTAGCTTGTACCTATTTTTTGAAACAGGGCCACCAAAATTCATTATGAAATATCATGGGCAAATGTGAGTAAAAATAATAGCAGTTAGTAAGAATTAACAATGCAAGTCTGTGCTTGTCAGTAATTGACAGCATTGTCATGTGTTTCCGATTAAGGAACTATCAGAGACAGAATTCTAGAGTTTGTGTGTGTGTGTGTGTGTGTGTGTGTATACGTGAGACAGGTGCCTGCATATA
>JAOTRN010000028.1:7248138-7259885 GCA_028566695.1 Bagroides melapterus
AAGAAGAAGAAGAAGAATGTAAATCTCTTCAACTGTTTTCATTTTAAATGACAATATTAAAATAATTTAGTGACGTCATTAGTCATTATCGATTTGATATTGAACTCACAAACAACAAATCTTTAAATGTTATAGGAACAGTGGAATAGCCAAGAATGAATTTAATGGTTAAGGGAACTGAGGAAATAGAATAAATAAAATCTCAGTAGTAGGTGTGATAAGTTGCACCTTCATGTATTTTGGGTAGATGCCAGACAGTGTCTACTCAATGACTTGTGAAAATAAAATACCTGTTTGCTGATTATATCATATGAATGACATATTGTTTCATACAACCCATCAGGTTAAATGAGGTTAGACCAGGTTAAGCCTGTTTCAATTGCTTTTGCTCATTTGGCCTGTGTTTTTGCACAAAATGACTTAAATCTGATGATGACTGAGGATCATGCTCACAAAGCCATGTTTTAGTAGCTTGGCAGAATATCAGTTCAATTCATGGTCTTTTGAGCTGTACTTAAACCACCGTTTCCCCAGTGAATCCTCACTATAGTGGTTTGTAACTATTCATTGTGAATTACCAAATTAAAGGATGTGTTTTGTTTGACCTTTTATGAACATCGATTTAGCACAACTACTGGAAAAACAATGTTGTCAATCCGTAGCTGTATGTGTGTTTTGTTAACCACCCACAAACTGTCATAACCGTCATAACAGTACTATAATATTTCAGGCTTCCCCTGCGGCTATGTCTTTGTGACCTAATTCTACATAGGCTGTAAATGACGTCTTAACAATAGAAGCAGATTTATTGTAAACGTTTAAATCACATTTTAATGATACCTATAAGGTTTAGTACTTCCCTTTAGTAACATACAGGGAAAACAGTCTCAGTTTTGGAACCCATGAATCAATAAGTATCCCACACCCCATGCACACCCAGTTTATCCCTGAATTAGTACTTGCCAAACATAAATGTCAGATTAAAGATGAATTACTAACTGTGTCTGTCTTTTAAAGGACTGGAATGGAAGGTGACAATGCTGGTCCTGAGCTCAGTTGCACTCATCATTGGGCTAGTCATCCTCTTACTGAGCATTTATCAAAACAGGTGAGGTTAAAATTTTTTTATCAGTCACTCCTTATTTCACAAAATGCATGATTGATATGTTTACAATAATTTTGTTTTCCTTAACAACATTAGCTGAGCAGGAAAATACCTTATTTACAATGAGACTCAGTGAGGAATAACATGTACAAGGCATTCCTGTTATTCTAGCCCTTCCTTTTAATTTCCTTGATTTGTCTGGTAGGCGTAAGAAGACTGTTGTGGTTCTTAAGTCGTACACATCCACTGGTGAAGCCAGTCAGCCTGGTTCCCCAGTTACCAACGAACGAGTGCCTCTCACCAAACATCCCATGAAACCTCCCCGTTCTCCGTCTATTCAGCGTGGGGAGATCATGGTCGAATGGAAAGATGGTACCGTTACACCACTATTCGACACCTATCAAACATCCTAAAGTCACAGATTGAAGTATTACTACAACGTAAATGCTGCCATACTCTTAGTTCTGTAATTAAAAACCTCACCTGCCACTTTTCACACTAATGCATTGTGCCCCACTTCAGCGTGTAGTATTTGTTTTTTTATGCACCCTCTTCCTTTTTTCATGCATAGTCTTATTTAACTGCAGAATTCAAGATAGCTGGCCATAGAAATTGTGACAATCATAATGACTGTGGTTAGAGAAAGCTTTGAAATCATCCTCAATTTCAAAATTCTAGAAGCAGTTAATGTTTGGGTGGAGGTCTGGGCAAGGTCATGTGACGTGTGTTTATGTGTGTTTGTGTGTCGGAGGGAGTGTGCGAATTTGCAATAGAACAGGTTGCCTAATTACACATTGTTAATGGGAAGCGAACATAACTGTCACAATGGAGTGTAGGTGCAAAGTTTAAGATTTTTGTGATGTTACATGTTCCTGTGCTAGATTTTTGTGATGCTACATGTTTCATGTGGTTAGCGGGAAAAAAAACGAATGCATGTGTGCACAAGGGTTCTCCTTTGTGTGGGAGTCCATGTACACAACTCTGAGAACACACTGAAGAATATTTTAATAAACAAGAAAGGCAAGTTAGAGTTACTGCAATGAGTTTAATTCCTGCAGGCATTCATATCTATGCTAGTCTCAACCTGCCATATTACAAGCAAGTTCTTTTGTCTCAATCATAATTTAAAACAGGGTGGTGTGCGCTCACTGCTCACGAGCTGGCATACAGCCCGTTTGTTTTAGTTTGAAAAGCCTACAATATATTTGCAACAAACAAATCAAAGCAATAACCAATGTGCATTGTTCAACCAACGTTTGTCAGCATGTATGCTTTAAGATGTAATAAATATTAATGTTATATAACCCTGTCAGCTATATTTTTAGTTGTGTGTAGTTTTTTTTCAAGAACTTCACTATGTTAGGCATGTTCTTGCTTGAGTACTCTTCAATCATCCCTGTTTTCTATCTTCACATGGAAACCATTCAATCCATAATGTGTTCTTTAGGGTTTTTTGTTTTGTCTATTGTTTGGAGCTTAATCCATGATTTAATTCCCAGCTTTGGATGCCAGTTGAGAAGTTATAGCAAATTCTAATTTGGATTTTCATCAGTATGTATTTAACTTGCTTCTGAAATTCTTTGAAAGGAAAGAGGGCATAAGTCCTGCTGTGTTTTAATCTTAACTACTTTCCTTGAATTTTTTCCTGATTATTTACATACTCCACCTTTCTCCTTCTGTATCTGGATATAATTAAGTGTGTCTGAAAAGAGGCTTATTTTCAGTGAGAACAGACCGTCACTTCACCAAGTCTGGATTTATTTATAGACGTGTATTTAAAGCAAAGGTATTTATCTAATTCTATCAAACTCTAATCTGTTCATGTTGTTGCTTCTTCACAGCACAGTTGCCTAATAAATATTATATTGAACTGTGTCGTAGCAATTGGCCTTGTTGGGAAATGTGAAAGATGCTTCATGCACATTTATTATATAATTGCCATGAAGGATAACAGGATAAATGGCTAACAATTTTGGTAATCTAGATATTCTAAGTAAAACATAGATAAGCATGCATGAATAGTCTACTTGTTTACTTATACTTGTGATTTATTTTGCGTTGTTTAACCCCAATTTGTTCTTGATCTATGTATCTGTATTTAAAAATATAATGAATAAAGTTGGAGTAGAGAACGAAAGTGTGCAGAAATCTTTGATCTGTTTTGAATGCTGTTTCCAGGATCTTTCAGGATCTATTAGGTCAAGGCATGTTAAGACCAGTCTGCTTGTGCTATATTCATACAGTGCATAACAGGGTTGAAGTTGGAAGAGGCATGTAAAGACACACCTGTACCTTGCACTTAAGGAAAGCTATGTCTTGATGTTTGCAAGTCTGAACAAAGACACAGCTTTCTGTGTAAGATCAGTTGCAAATGTGCGTGCAAAAAGAGTTTCCTATAGTAACCTGTTTTGCCACTTTTTTTAGTATTACTCACATCATCGCTTTTTTTTGTTTTTGAAAAAAGACAAATAACTTCACTAGGTTTAGGTTTTAGGTTTCACAAAGGTTTCATTTCTTCGTTTACAAATTTGCATGCCATTGCAGTGCAAATTAATTAGCAATCACATTGATTTTCTGGATTATTAACTGATTTAAGTGTAGCATATTTAAATCAACTGTACACCGAATTACAGAGTGTCAGTGTAAAAGTCATTTGCAGGCTCAATGCAATGTATCTGTTGTGCAAGTTGTACATTAAGTTGTGCAGGATTGGTAGATTGAAACAGCAGCTGGGTGGAATGATGGTGGAAATGTGGCAAACTGAGTAAGGATGTGCTCTCCCACAGGGCAAAGTGTCCTGATAAGGAAACATACGAGAACATCTCCACCCAAATGATTGGGTTGTTTGGATCCCAGCCTTTTAGGTTAGAGGCTGTATTCTGCATACATATCTCCTGCCATGACGCACTCTTTTCCCTGGAGATTAGTAGTATAGCTATAATTTGGCAGGATACCCTGGTTTTTAATGCATTTTGTCAAAACTGAGGTCTTCTGATGATAATCTGAAAAACATGTCATTGTTGGTTGATTTATGTTGAGTATGTTTGGGCAAGAACATCTGATAATACTTCCTTTTAATTATGCCTGCCATTTAACACAAATACAGCACAGAATGAAGGTATAATCAGATCTAAAGCCTAAATGGGTCTAAGGAAATAGTTTGTTTCCAGCAATGTACTTTGATGATTCAGAAAATAGGGACAATAACGGATGGTCATGCTGGTTTACGAATTTTCAAGAAGTTAGGTGGAAGAACACCGAGGGGAAAAAAAAACAAAAAAGAAGTGATTCAGTTTGAAAGCAGTGTTCATACTGGGAAAAATCTAAATGGTTTGACTTCCCAAATATTACCAGTTAATATGTTATGAATTTAATTTGGAATTGTAATGCTAGTAATCTTATAGTTTGTTTTCCAAGACATGTATTCCTGAAAAATGGTCTGATATTATTATTATTATTATTATTATTATTATTATTGTTATAATTTCTGTAAAATAAACTATAACTATTCTTTTCCTTCTTTTCATTGTTCCATCTCTTTATATGTCCATGAGACCAGCTATCTGATAAGGAAATGACTTTTGCCCCCACCCAAAAGTACATCCACTGTTAGAGGATGACATTTACATGAGAAATATGTGTAGTAGTGAGTAGTGTTACTTTGCAAATGACTCTTGAAGAAGATTATAAAAGCTGACAGACGTTAACATACGTTTTGTGCCACATGTTTCTGATGAACCACAATTTTACAGGAGACCAGCTTCTTTGGTAGTGGAAACAAACATCTAGAGGAATTCTGTCAGAATGTAGGCTCTGCATCTGGAGGTAAAATGATGAAAGGAGTTTTACAGCCTGGCATTCATGACTTTGGAAACATGTTTCAGGACTTTACCTCAGTACAGATGTCCAGGTCTGTGTTTTTCCCATATGGCCAGCATATGGCTGGCCAACACCCTCTAGGTGTCCAAGGCTGAAAGAGTCTTGGCATGAGACTTTACTACTGGAGGATGACCCACTAAAATTCCTTTTATGGTGCTAAACAGGAAACAATATAAAACTGATTAAAAGTTGTGCAATCACATGCTTTAGACAAGCTTTCTGTAAGTTCGGCAGAGTATTCAGGAGGAGTCAACACATCAAGATACCTCCTAATGCCAACATCTGTTTATGGGTCCAAAAGAATGACTTCACTCAGCCAAGATGGTTATGGAAAAGTAAGAATCATAAATCTTCACATTTGGTTCTTATATATGGTCCTGGATTTCAATTTCTCAAGGCAAAAGAGCACAAACATCATGTCAACAAGACATAAATATGATAGCTTCACTGTGAGCATTTTGTTAGCTAAAAGACAGTTTTAGGACACTTATACTAGAACAAATTTTCTATTTTATATCCTTAGATCTGCATTTTCTTTTTTTCACCATAATTACATTTCAAAACTGATTGGTGACAATGGTCACAATTACTAACTCAAGCAGTTGACTAAAGATAAAGTTGTATGTCAAATTCACAGTCTAATAATTTTACAATAGTATGCAGTCAAGTATACTAGTTTTCATTATATGCAAGTTTTCATTATATCATTATAGTATAGGTCAGTGATAGGATTAGGGTGCTTTTGAGGGGAAAAAAAACACTAGGATGTTGTATAAATTCTTGCAATATCTGGTGCTTATCTCAGAATCACTTGGCATGAGACAAGAAGTCATCCTGGATTAAATTCCAGGCTTCTGAATTTTTGCACAGTACAATGCTTAAAGACATTCCAACACTCATTCATACTTTTAGAGCAATTATGGCAATTTAGAGCAGTTGACTTGTATGCTGTAGAAAACCCAGAATGTTATTTCCTGTGTTGAATATATTCTATGATGTCAGTGCGGACGCCACAGGCTTGACTGGCACATACTGATCCTGATTCAGCCTCCAATCTGACTGAAGCCCTTCAACTTGAACAGCTCTCTAGATGGCAACTCCCATGTCTGACATTAACTGATAAGCACATTGTTCATTTCTAGGTGAATTAATAACATGTTATTAATCGAGTTGAGACCACGGAAGCTCATGTCCAGAGGCTTTCAGTTGGACTGCTATGTTAAGTGAAATGGAATGGGTAGCTCCCTTCGTTTTTTTTATTTTTTATTTTTTGCCACTAACATGACTCTCATTTAGCCATGCCAGCCATTCCTTCAACAACAGTCTGAGTAGGATCAGACAGTGCTAAGCAACTCCACACATCAAATGTGCACTTTTCATCTGTGCCAGTTGTGGTTGAATTCACTCACCAAGGACTTTATTAAGAGCTTTAAAGGATTTGTTTTGGACAGACAGCTCACCTGCACCCAAACCTCATGGCACGGTATATTTTTAATCTGTAATTTTGTTGATCTAGTGAGAACTTAAAAACATGATATAATGGAAATACTTAAGCCATTTCACTGCAACAGTAGAACAATAACTTTAATCTGTGAAATTTGATACCACAACAACTAGCTCCTTTCAGTGAGACATTGTGGTCAGGACTGTTGGTTTCTTCACCATCCCAGTTTACATGCTAGGGCACTGTTCACAGATGAAAGCCTCTGATATGTTGTTATTGTAGCATATAATGCACAGCCTCACAATATTTTACCTTATTTAATAGAATTCCAAACACACAATTGCTTCAAATTTGGATTTTCACACTTTAATAATGTCTTTTATATAAAAAGTCTTATAAGATAAAGTTCATGATGTCTACAAGTATCCTCAGAAGGCTTTTAGACAGATTTGCCCCCTTAAGAACTTGATGAAAGATAACAGTCAGATTTTCATCAAGAAACAGTGACACTGAAATTGTTCAGTTTCATGTTTACCTGGAGCAACTGAAGTATGCTGAACTGAAACTGAAAAGTAGGTGCATGTTACTGCATGTATAATATGGGAAGAATAACACAGGTAGAAACAAATAGGTAGGTCAAATTTCATAGTATGAGGAAGCACCAAAAATACTACTACAATAGTATCTAATAGTAAAAGTGACAAGCTGTAGTGAAAAATGAGACTTTTTCTGAAATGTAATAGAAAGTAAAATAGAAAGGGAAATACATTACATTATATTAATAATGGGAACAATAAAATCTCTCATGATTGGAACAAATAACCTCTGGAGCACATAGGACCCAGTTCATGTTGATTACTTGTCCTCATCTGTACTAAAAACATATTGAGTACAACCGAGCTGATCTTAATAGTGGAAATTACATCATTAAGTTCATATGAATCTCATCATCTTAAATAATTCTTCAGGTATATCATTAAACTCAGTGTACCAAAAGGACAGTCTACAAAAACGGCTCCAAATACTATTTTGATGACTGCTCATTCTAATTAATAGATAATTATTTATATGCTAATACTTCTACACTAAAATGCTAATAGTTTGATTTTCCAATTATGCATCCTGGTACACTGTTTTACTGTGTTTTAAATCTGACAGCAAACTTAATTTATAATAACTAATAAATTAACAAACAACTAGACAAGGTGTATGGTTTTTATTTACATGTTTAAAGTAGCATGAAGTATACAAAATACAAACTTTGGATAAATGCAAAAGCTAACCTCTCTGGTTTTCAATATCAAAAGTAATTTGCATAACAGTGCTCATAATATAACTAGAAATGTAAAAGATTCTGACGATACATTAAACTGTATAATGCCATGCAAATTTAAATGCTTGTTTGGTATTCAAAAAAGGCAGTAAGAAAAGCAGTGGACCGCAGTTTATATAAAACACTGCTAAAATTATAAATGGAGTCAAAATGCAGTGCTCTTGTTTTGGTAGGACAAATGTCTTTTTTTTGCATTGCTTTTATTTTTCTTTTTAAAAGTACAGCAAATAAACAGGTATTTCAATTTATATGTCTTTGACAAAGACAGCAGCAGTGCCCAAAGACATAGTCATTGTATCACATGCACTGTGAAAAAAAGAAAAAAAATACTTAGCTTATGAATAGCTTTATAGCTTTAGAATTCTGTACCTATTTTCAAAGTATATGAACATTACTAATATGCTAATATGCTATTTTAGCCAAAATGGACATGCTCAGACTTCTAAAGAATTTTAGTCAGATATAATGTTATAGGACATATCAAATTTTTTAATCACTGACAAATAGGTTTCTTGCCTTAAAGAATGCAAACTGTAAAATACTATTTACAAAACTAAAATTTAACAAGTGTGTGTACATGTCTCAAAAAGATCTCAGCATAACCATAATACGGAAAGAGTTTTAAAAATGGCACCTTTGCTTCATCTCAGTATGCAGATTCCCTACACAATAGACAAGAATACCCCTTTAAAGTGTATCATTGTTCATAACCTATTGAATCATGAGCAAAACAGTGGTAGGCCTTATTGCTATGCTGATCAACCCGGCTTATGGAGCTGAAGAATCAACATCATTCAGCTTGACATTCAGATCTTCTGAATTCTTTTGCTTGTCCCGTGCCTCCCCTTCTGTGTGCCAGCCCACCGTCAGTTGGTACAAAATCACCCCAATGATTGTACCCAGGAATGGTGCAAAGATAGGCACCAGGAACCAGTAGTTCCCCATGCTGTTGAAGAGAAATAGTTTCATTCATATATTTATAATACTATTGTATTTCATCACAAGAACTGAAGCTGTCAGATGGTTTTGTGTTGAGATTAATTTACCTGAAGACTTCGGAACCCCAGCCTGCCATGGAGGTAAAAAGACGAGGCCCCAGATCTCTGGCTGGGTTTACGGCATAGCCTGAATTAAAACCCATAGATAGCCCAATGACAAGAACAGTGAATCCAACAGTGAAGGCCTCGAGTCCTTGTGGGATGGGGTTGTTATATGGGTCTACAATGGCCAGGATGCACACGATCAATGCAGCTGTGCCAATCAACTATAAATTATGTGGAAAAGTAGAAAAATAAACAGCTGTCAAGCTAAGATTATAGTGTCAGTCCGATTTGTTTTTGCTGAGCCTAGCTTGAGCAATCTGTAAATAATTACATACCCCTAGCCTCCTGAAAATTTTTTTAGTCATGTTCATTGTTAATGTCATCAACCTCTATATGCAATGGCCTATGACACATTAAAATTACTACAGAGAAGCTGGAATAAAAATTTGTGTACAGCATATGTAGATGTTCTACAGAGCTAAAAGCATGAATTTCATCTGACCAGCAGAAAAATTGGCAGAAACAATTGTGAACTCAATGATTTACACATATGCCAAGTTTTAAACCACCACTGAATCCAACTCTGAACACAAAAGTATGCTACCATTTTGATGGGACCCTGTTATCAACATATTACTGATAATAGCAGCTGATCATGTAATGTAGAATTGCAATTACTAACCTGATCAAAAAAGCCATTTGCAGTACTAAGGTGATTACCAGGGTAGGTGGCAAAAATTCCAAATGGTAGTTTGCCTTCTTTTTTATGGTATGCCTGGATAGCATCTTACAAATGTAATAAAAAGATTTTTAAAATATAAACAATATTAAACTATTTTTTTGGAATTCTATACACTTTATTAATAATGTTGTAATACTTACCATAATACATGCCAAAGATAATACCAGCCCCAAAAAAGGAACCAAGTGTCTGGCACAAAAAGTACACCAGAAATTTTCTCCATTTGGCCCTTCCAAGAATACACATGGCAAAAGTTACAGCTGGGTTCAGATGACCTCCTGTGGAATTGGTGGCAAAAAATCATATATTTATGCAGATATAATGGTAAAAAATGTTTCAAAAGCAATGAGAGAAAAAAAAAAAAGTTAAAAGTTTGCTTTTGTTTTTTAAGAACAACTGTGTCCCTAAAATGTTTTTTCTTGTATCTACACAATGGACAAGTTAGCATTTAATATTTAAAAATTTTATTGTACCTGAGACTTGACCACAGAGCAAGATTCCGAGTGTGGCTGCAAAGCCAAAGGCCAAGTTTACAGTGAGAAAGATGCCATGAGATCCTTCACTGAGCACTAACTGAGCCACTGCACCACAGCCAAACATCTGCAGAGGAAAAAAGAGAATGGATTATGCACTAAAGCAAGATAAAGTAGACACATAGAATATATTTATATTTGAACTATTCAAACAGAGGGAAGATCTTATCAGAAGGGTGTAGGTCAAGATGACAGACAGATTAAAACCTTTGGGAGTCAGTGTTCCTCCTATCAGTTCCACTGTCACTTGTGGCATAATTAGTGTAGAGCTTCAGCTTGTTGAATTAGAATCTTTTCTTAAATGAAGATATAGAAAAGGCTATGAGAATTACTATCTGCTAATTTATCAGCCTTGCATGTAAAATGTAATCCAATAAAGTGTTGCTTTTTGAGGTGAATGTACTAGATAGGTAAAATAAATGTACAAACAACTTTCTGGGCTTATGAATTATTATTTAACTAAATTAGCTTTTCATATTCTTTAGAATTGTTCTTTGAATTTAACCACAATAACATCAATTGTTTGATCCTGTAGCTCTTGACAGATCTTTCGGTAGTGTGCCAGACCAGTGTCTTGGCATGTCAGAGCCTTAAGTGGGCCTTAAGGTGGTTTTAAAGCTAGCCAGGGCACAACCAGTTCTTTGATAAACACCAGGAATTGAGCCATAGATCATATGGTCTGGATAAAGTGTTCCACTACTACTTGGCATCTGCTAGACATCATTTGTCCTTAAAGATCAGTAGCAACATGCCTTCCAGATATATTTCAGAACAGAAGTTCTTTTCTGACACATAGTCAATCCATATGTTGAAACGTTTATGTAAAATGATTGCACAACTGGTTTTAGTGGAAACCATTTAAGCTGGTTTCCTGTTCCCTGTTATTTACCTGCTACCAAAAGTCACCATCAGTAGTTACATTATTTACACACACACACACACACACACACTCACACACACACACACACACACACACACATATATATATAGTATATAATTATATATAAAACTATAAATCTGCAGATATGGTGTGCCTTCTGTTAGGATGCTGCATCAGCTGTACAATTTCTGCAGTTTTTTTATTCTCCTGTTTTTGACTGAAATGATAAATTCTTCAATTGTTACATTCTCTGAGTTTGTGTCTTAGATCCAGCGTGATCCAGATTCAGAGGTGTGTTTCAATTCTCTTCTTTTCTTCTAAAGGTAGGAACCTATAGGAGCGATTCCATCCACTGCCACACATTCCGAAAGCTCTTCTTTCAATGCCTTATAGTTTCAGTGGGTTAACCAACAGTCTTTGTATAAATATCAAAGATACAGAGTCAGATTTCAGAATCACCTAAAGTAAACCGTGAAGTTTATTCAGGGACAATGCTTGACGACTGTCTAAAAGAAAATTCTTATTGTATGGGGGCACTCCCTTCACACATGGAAATATGCAATTGGTTCACTGTGCATATAGGTGTGTGTCTTTACACAGGTAGTTTGATAAGGAAGTTTTCCAAGGTGTGCAAATGCAAAGCAACAAACTGCTGATAAATTTGTAGCAATAGAAAGAAATACAACCCGCAAGATATATACTATATGTGTAAACACACACACACACACACAAACACACACACACACACACACACACATCTAATTATTTTAAAGTTCCAGATTTTAAAC
>JAOTRN010000028.1:7293655-7305462 GCA_028566695.1 Bagroides melapterus
ATATACATACATACACACACACTATATCTGCATTTCATTGGCTTTGTATATGTACTTTGCACAATGACATTAAAGCTGAATCTAATCTAATCTAATCTAATCTAATCTAAACATTCTTTCCTTCTCTTGGTTTATTGTATACATCAGGAGGAGCTCAAGTCTTCATGCCATCTCTTGTTATGATAAAACTGGACTACTGCAACTAGTGCCTGGCAGATCTTCCTCTGTGTACTAATACTAAAAAATAAAAAGCCCAAAACAGTCATGCCATAGATAGATAGATAGATAGATAGATAGATAGATAGATAGATTCTGTCTGTGCCATATTCCCATATTCAGACATGCATTCTGTCCTGGCACATGGTGATGAAATTAACTTCCAATGGCTGTTCAAGGAGCTGAGTCATGGTCTGTCCTCAAGCAAAGAATAACGACCTTTAACTAAGCACTTAAGTAAGTACTAAATCTACCTTTAAAAATAAGATTAAAATATTCTTACCACATGCCCTTTAAAATACTGTATATATATTTTCTAATACAAAACAATGTACTAGAAATCCAAGCCAAAACAACACATTATATCACTGTCCAATGACTTGCATACTGGACTCTATACATACAGAGCTTTTTATACTGGTGATAAATCACATATCATAATTGATTGTATATATTTTAAATTGTGTCTTGTCAGCAAGGAATCAATCTGTGTTGGGGGTTTTGCTGTGTCTGTATTTTGTTTTCTGTATGTCTGTAAAATACACACAATAGATTAAAGTAACAAACCACTCAAAACCAAATGTAAAAAAAAAACAGTAGAATAAAATTAGTGCATTACATTAATATTTAATTGACATTATTATGACTTAGCATTTCATCTGAGCTTTTCTCTGCATGGTTTCTTATTAGCAGGAACACAGCTGGCTCTTTCAGCTTGCAGACACTGATGAACCTATTGCAGGAGCAATATATTTGACACTGACAGCTCATTAAGTTAAGTGCTTCTTGACTTTATATCATTCTGGCTCAAAGTCAGTGTGCCAGCAGACCTCAAAACCTCCTTCTTATTCCAGTCATACAGGGGAAGCACAAGAGCCTACAGCTTTTCAATAAGCTCTCTTAGAGAACGAGAATTATTTTAAACGTTTCACTGTGTTATATGCATAATTAATAGATGAAGGATATAGTGGAAGGTTACAAATTATAGTCTGCATGGCTGCGCCTTTTAGGGAAACAAGTGGCTCAATGGTCCACATATTTTGCACGTTTATACAGGCACAATTTCAGGTTTAATGCCAGATGCACTTCCTGACAAAACCTTCCCATTTTATTCATGATTAAGATTGGCTTGTACAGCCCCCAAGAATCGAACTTAGGCAATGGCAGCAGAAGGTAGCATTGCCCCCTCACTGTTACAGTCAGTGTGGATTTCTTTTGGGTCCTTTGAATTCGTCACACTTTTTAAGACCATGCCAGTAAGTGGACTAGCTTTTTCAATTGGAAAACTTATCTTAGAAAAAAAATTCTTATCCCCATAACCATATAATTAACGTCTTTGGACATGCTGTGTGAATTCATATGTTGTATATTTTTATTCTTGTTACATTTGTTATATTTTTATCCTTTTGAGGAACAGAAAAAGGCATTGAACTGAATTACACTGAACACAATTATGTCATTTTGCATGCTTTAGGCTTTATCATGGTGTTCATGTTTTATGTAAGCTTGACACTGATATTATGTGTAATAAGTAATTCTAAAAGAGTTATTGCATTATCATAGGGAAATGCATTGCTCCTGTTCCACATAATAAAATAAATTAAAGTTCCACAATAAAATACATTACACACATAAAATAATAATCTTTGCTGCCCAAGGTTCCATACAGTATATTAGATGTACAGTATATACAGATGATGCACAGTGTATTATAAATAAAAATAAAGACCTGTGGCATTTGACATTAACATATTTAGAACCATCATAGTTTACTAATAAACAGGATAAAATACCCATGCTGAAATATTTCAGCTACTCCAGCATTAGTTAAATGGCAATGCAGATTTTGAGAGCAAGCCAATTAGAATAATGTGGGTAATGGAGTTGTCTTTAGTAGTCAGGTTCAGCACAATCTTCAGTGTATTCATGGCCCAAATCAATAGCTCTGACCCAGCAGTAACATCTCACATCACTGCATCTGCTATTGTGAATGTGTTGGGGGCCTGATGCAACAAAAAACAAAAACAGAAATGGGACATATAGTTTACTAGATCCTTACTATATACTATATCCAAACTATAACATATAGGATTGTAGTTTTTGGGTGTTTGCTGTACGCCAATGTATTAGAAGGCTTCTAATACATAAAAGAAAAGTAAGCTAAACCATGTGCAGGAGAAAAGTGTTTATTGAAGATGCTCATGTAGCATAGCTGTCTTCTGGAACTTAACTCAAAGGTACTGTCTGTGTGAACAGACTTTATTACTGGGTGACAAATGGTGGCATTCAAACAATAGACAGATACAGTTAGGAGTGAGTAACTAACATATACATATTTTAACAGGTTCAAACAGGTTTAAGGAAAAAACAAGCTCAGAGTCAGAAACACAGGCACCTGACAAAACCCAGGACCCTCAAACCACAGGAGAGGCAGAAGCCGAATCAGAAGAAGAATCATGATCAGGATCAGAATTAGAATCTTAGCAAGCTTCTTTAAATAGCTGATTAGTGATGGGGTCATTAAGGTAGAGGTAAGATCAGGGCAGGCTTGGGGAGGCCGGGGGCTCTGGCTTGGAACTGGACCTGTAATAAAACAGTCCACAAAATCAAGATTGTAACATCCTGCAGAAGCACTGCTCCAACACATGTGCCACTAGCATCAATTTCCAACTTAAAAGGTTTACATAAGTCTGAAGCAGACAAAACTGGAGAGCTAGTCAGGAGAAGTTTAACAGACTCGAAGATGGACTGGCATTCTGGAGTCCACTTGAACAACACATTCTTGCATAATAGGTTGGTTAACGGTAAAACCACATCAGAGAAGTTTTTACAAAAATAATGGTAGTAACCAGCCATACCGACAGCTTGCGCCTTATCTTAAGAGCTTGGAACATACATAGAGCCTGAATCTTGGCAGTTAATGGCTTAACCTCCCCTTGTCCTACCTGCTTACTTAAATTTGAGACAACTTCTTTATCAAACTCACATTTGTCCCAGTTCAGAAGAAAGGCTGCATTTGAGAGGCAAGTAAAAACAAGTTCCAAGAGGTCGCGATGTTGCTTCCTGGTATACGAATAGACAACCACATCATCTAAGTATGCTGCAAAGTTCGGAACATCCCCAACACTATTCATCAGCTGCTGGAAGGTTGCTGGTGCATTATGGAGACCAAACGCCATAACGGTATACTGGAGGAAATTATCAGGTTTAGCGAAGACAGATATCTGAGCTGCCTAAGGGGTAAGGGGAACTTGCCAAAAACCCTTAAGGAGATCCAACCTACTGGTGAAGGCCAAGTGTGATACTGTTTCAGCAGGTTCATTTTACACACACAGGCATGTGTACGACCAGGTGTACTAAGAACATAGTTAGTGGGACTCAACTTTTGCTTCACCTAATAAGGTCCAGCAAACCTAGGGAAGAGCTCCAAGCAGCACCTGCCACTCTCTTGCCAACTCTAAGTGCTCATGAAGACGTCGAACATCTTTTACAGTTTTCTTTCCCAATGGAGGAGAAGACTTAGTCAACCACTGTTCTTGCAGGGTTTTCAAGGGTCCTCTCAGTGATCAAACACAAGGTCAAAGAGGCTCTACAAACAAGAGAGGGAGTATCAGAGGGAGTGTATATATTAATATAATACATTGGCAGCTCAAAGCTGCAAAAAAAAAGCATGGTGCAAATATATATTTAAAAAAAAGATAAAGGGATTGTGTTTTTCAATCTTATATATTTTTAGTGAAGAACATCATATAAAACTTAGCCATAGTAATAGTTTAGTTTTAACTTTAAAAAATGACCAAAAAAAATAAATAAATATACCATTAGAAAGCAATTACAAATGCACATATCAAGTAGATTAGACTACCATAGCTGTGGTTTTAAAAGAATAGGGAAATTGTGTTCAGCCATAAATAGTTCATATGAAAGTCTTCAAACATATAGGAATATCACTAAGAAACCGTTTTGGAAGTGAAATTAGTGTTTTATTTCGGGTTTTTTAAGGTTTATATCCATAAGAGTCCCCTATGTGGCAATAAATTGTGGATGAACTGTACCTTCAACGCAAAGAGAGCTAAGAAGGAACTCCTTAGATTATTCTTGTTTTAAATCGTGCGTCATCACATATATTTTGCCTTTGCTCGCGTCACACCACGGTGTTTCCGTCAGGTTCATCCGCAACGCACCATCCCCTCTCTCTCTCTCTCTCTCTCTCTCTCTCTCTGTGTGTGTGTGTGCGTGTGTGTGTAGTACTGCAGATATACAATTGACTGCAGCGGGGAAGAAACATCGCTTTCAGCTCTCATCCCTCTCCTCAGCATCCTTGTGATAGTACTTAGTTTGTATTCAACACACGCAGCAAGCTCATTTAGAAAAGAAATGGAGTACCAGTACAAAACGCTTATTTGGTCAGCCTTTTAAGAGGTAAGTTCATTTTTATTGGTAGCCTACATTCTGTGCCTCACGAAACAAGATCTTTAGAGTGAATGAACGTAAAGCATACAAACATTAAGAACAGTGTCAGTTTACTGAAGCAGTAAATTTGAAAGTAAATGTCTTTCCACTCTGTCTATCAGAAAGTTGTTTGGAGTTGTGTTAACTGCGTTAACACTGTGTTGTGATGATTTTCTCTCAGCTTGGAGTGCAGTATTGCAGTACTGATCTTTCCAGATGGTCATTAGCAGCTCAGTAATAATTTGTGCTTCGATGATTCGTTAATTAAATTCAGCGCTTTACTGCTCTTGGTATTTTAAGTGCTGCGTGTAAAACGGTGTAGAATAATACAAGGCACCTCTGAGGATTCTCCCTGCTTGCAAGTGATGCTTCATGCACAATTTCACATTTTGCATTTTTGACGTGAGTTAAATGGACTTTTCAGCCAGTGGAGTGGAGCTTAGAGCGCGCGCGACATAACCGCCCCCGGCATTCAGAACGCACGAGGCAACCCTGCTGTATAACGGAAGTATCGCGAGAACACGTGCGCGCACACTCTCGTTTGCCTTACTATGCTGCTGAGGACCTTCCAGTAATTAAACTAATTAATGTCTCCATATAAAACTAAACATAACCTGATCCCTAGCAAGATGCTTAACACCCACACACAACACACAAAGGCATCTTCACTATAAAAATAATAAATTTATTCAGGTGCACTCTCTGACTAATTTATTACAATTTTTTTACAGAGACGTTTTATGGTTAAGGATATCTGGACGTGCCGTCTTGTTATAATAAATATTCTGGTGTAGAAATCAATGTTAAACGATCAGAATGGAATGGAAATCAAATAATCAATTTATATTTTTCATCTATGTGGTGTATTTTTTTGTGGGTATGTGTCTTAAAAATTGAGACAGAATATGCAATAGACATACTGTATATTGAAGATTTCTTTCTTAGCTACACAAGTGTTAATTTTTTTCAGCTACACTGCAGACATGAATAGGTTGAAAGACTCAGAATTAAACATATAAAACCATATTTAGTTGATTGGACTATATCTAGGTTATTGGTTAAAATCTGTATTGCATTTAAACTATGTGAGAATGCTCACTTGTGCCTGAAGTTTCCTAATGGAGCATATCAACAAATTGTTTGCAATGAGATGTATTATACAGTCTATAAGATCACACCTGTATCAAACCTGAAACCAGTATCTCACTAAAAATGTGATGTGCTCTTTTGTTTTTATCAGAGTCTAATATGCTTGACAAATGCTTTATCTGGAGTGTGAATTTGGTGCTTTCAAATAACTGGAAGGAAGCTTCTGCTTCATTAAGAATCTATCTCTTTTTTTCCTTGAGCATCTGTCTTGTGTCTTTTACAAGCTCCGTATTACAATAAGGCATCACTTTTGAGTTGTTATGGATGCATTACATCTCTTCAGCACCACTGCATCTTATGGTTAAAACTACACCACATAAGATTACATTTATTCATTTTGTCCTTTGCTCAGTTTTATGACTCAGCCCCTAAATGCTAACTTTCCGGAAGACTATAAGGCTCTCAAGGTTGTATCCTTGAAATATGCACTTCATCAGCAATGCGGCATTGCTGAAGCTTTTACATGAATGGTCACAAAGTTCAAATATATCAACCAGCTGTAGTGACTCACCCGCATTAGATTGTATTTTAAGCAAATGGGCAGTTTGGAGCTAAATAATTTATTACAAGACTATTGAGTCCAGTAATTTTATTACTCATCCATGGTCCTTTTTGAGAAAGAAAGCATTGTAAATAGCCAAAGTCAACATAACCTGTATTATTTTTATTCAAATCCATAAAACTACACATTCTCACAACACATACAATTACTAATAATTTTATATGCATATCCTGTGTCTTGTTCAATTTCTGTCTGTGGAGAACAAAGCCAGCATTCATTTCTATGCATTTCTATGTACAAAGAAGCAGCTGAGGAAAAGATTGTTGGCTCTGCTCACATGCAGTGCTATCTCACTGGGCTAAAGTTGGCTCGTCTGTGTGAACATATGTCTATTGCTTGGCTTAGAATCTGCCACAGAAATCCGCAATCCGCAACACAGCCCCTGTAGCTGGGAGCGAGTGGCCACCGAACAGCGTCTTTATTGAATCACCTGCAGAGCAGAGCAGTCGGCTGTGGACTTATTGAGAGCGACGAGGCTGATAAGATCATCCAAGACTCTTTTGTTTTAGTGCTCAGTGGTGTATGGCATTGCGCCACATACTGATACACGGACAGATTGAATTAAAGATTGAACAGAGATATTTGTCAGAAAGTTTAAGAATTTATTAGAGTTTGATTAAATAATAGGCCAGTAGTTTAATAGGTTCATTGCATTAATCAAAATAAGAAAAACAAAAAAAATTAGCCCCCATTTTATTCAGGCTTCCAAAAAGACTGGAATGCTTTCTTTAGGAGGTAGAAAAAAAGACTGCATACTTATTCCCTGACAAACAGTGCCTCCAAGAAATATGGCACATCAATGTTCGCTTTTCCATTTGCCTTTGCTATCCCACACATATCTCATACCCTTCTTCTATTCATCTGTCTGCCTGCCTGTCTGTCTCTTCCTCTCTCTTCTTCCTCCCCCATTCTCTGTAATAGCATCAGTGCCTGATGCAATCTTTTAACACAAGATGTCCTAGGCTTCTCCTTATAGACGAGCTTATTCACTTTCCGTTTTGATGTGATTATATCCGCCTCCAGTCATTAGGAGATTGGACTTGGCTGATTCCTGCTGGCTGACATTAATGAAAGGAACCATTACTTTTTCCACTTACCTTGTTTTTCGATTATTCCTTTGGGTATGTTTATCAAGGTCTAAAATGATAAGTGTAGCCACACAGGATACATGATCTTTTGTCAGAGGTTTTTTTTCCCCATTGTAAAATGCCTTTGTAGGAATATCCTTCTAGTGCTGCTAGAGTAAAGCCGTGCACTTATTAGACCCATTCCTTGAATTTATGAACTAATTTTCTATAATAAAAAGGGAAGTTATATAAAAAAGAAATGGACTAAAACTATTATTATTTGTATCCTCTTAGAATTGAAGAACTGACTCAATGATAATACACAGCCTGCTTAACTAAACCTTATAACTGGAATCCTTTACAAGCTTATGATAGGCATGTATACTTTACACAAGCTAACAAAGCCCATGACAAGCGTCACAATTCTTTTTTACTCATGTCTCAGGTCTATTTTATGACTTGTACATTATAAAGCTGTGTGTATTGTTTTACTTAGTGCCCATGCATATACATGTTGACCTGGTTCTTTAAAACACAGATGAAATGACAGGCTAATAAGTGTGCAAGACCAAGTTTCAGTTTTATAGTGTCTGGTCTAAATTATGCAGTAACTTGTTTTAAAATGTTCCAAGGGCCTACGACTAGTGCTTATGTTTTATGCAGTTTGTAAAGACATTTCACCTAGCCAGACTTTCTAAACAGCATTTACATTTCTGTGTCTTCTTTTAAGGAGAAAAATAGCAGCAGTGGTTTGATTGAGACTCAAGAGAATGCCAAATCAGAACTTGCTAGCTAAACCCTGTACCCCCAGATAGGATGAGAAGGAAAAAGTGTTGGATTGCATTGTGTGTTTAGTGGCAAGTCTCATCAGTTCTGTCAGTGAAAATGCAGGGCTCTGACTCACTGCCTGGCTGACAGACAGCCTCTCCACATCTGTCTAGCATGTAATGGAGGGCTTTTCTGCCTGATCACTGTATCCCACCAGCATGGAATGAAAAGTCAACTGGTGCTCCTTTTTTATAATCAGATGTGAGAACTGAGAACATCTGAGATCATCTGTAGAAAAAAAAATACAAATGTAAACAGCTAAACCATGCGCCAATGTCCATGACTAAATGTTCAGCTTTTTTCAAGATATGGTAGCAAGTGAAAAGATCCTGATTTATGTAAAATTTCTTATCAGATTATTATAAACCAAATATAAGCTAATTTTGTTTCTCAGTTCAAGCTTGATATAGTCTTGCCACAGATCATTTTTATTATTATTTTAGTTGTTCATTTATAGAAAGAAGCAAAGTCATCATTATGATATTTAAAGCCTGGGATGTGTAAAAACATCTAAAAGCATTTAGCTCACATTTTCAAAACTTTAGTGTAAATTGTCACTGTGCAGTCTGGTAGCCGAATTTTGGGTTAACCACTTTTGTTTTGTTTTTTCCTGCGTTGGGTTCTAAAAAATGTTCTGAATGCTTGTCTTGTTACATTTTGAAGTTGAAAATTTCAGTCAGAATAAATTTGCCAGTAGAGTGGTATGATTTCTTTTCTATGTAAAAGCATTTAAAATGCCTTCACTGACCCCCACTCACAATAAATGAGAGTGAAGAAAAGATTTGTGCTTTATGTAAAAAAAAGATTTAATATCATATGAACTCATTTGAACCCTGCTTTCTGGCTGTCAAAGTACGATTAAAGACTCTGTTGTTTCTGGTTGTTGAACCTTCTCATTTTTTCTTTAGGTCCATCCAATGAGAGCCAAAGTGTTGTGGGCCCTTCTCTTGTGATAGCTACCATCTCCCTCTCACTGGGTTCATCAGATTAGTTCCATCATGGATGACACAGACACCAGGGACCACCTGTCGCTTATGAAGGGGGCTAAAGATATGGTGAGGGAGGCCAAACATCATGCTGCCAAAAAGGTCAACTCAGTAGTTGACCGAGCATCAGAAGAGTACTCACACAGCCGGGCTTATCAGCGCTTCCAGGACGAAGATGATGCTGAATACTATGACTCGCCTCAGGGCCACTACACAGGCCATCAGGCCAATGATGAAGAAGGTTCCAGTGATGCCACCGAAGGCCACGATGATGAAGATGAGATCTATGAGGGTGAATACCAAGGAATTCCCTCTGAATCTGGGCACAGGGATGGACATGTGGCTTTGGGACAGCCTGTAGCAGATGGTCTTAAGGATCGCAGGGAGCTTGAAAGTGAGAGGCAAGCAGATGAGGAGGAACTGGCGCAGCAGTATGAGCTGATCATCCAAGAGTGTGGCCATGGCAGGTTCCAGTGGCAGCTGTACTTCACACTTGGGTTAGCACTTATGTCTGATGGTGTGGAGGTTTTCGTGGTGGGCTTCGTGCTGCCTAGTGCTGAGACAGATATGTGCATGCCTGATTCAAGCTCTGGATGGCTAGGTAAGATATGCATTTGTGACAAGCTGACAATACACAATGAAGTTTATGGTATGACACATTGTAAAGGTAGAACAACATGATGTCATGAATGAATTCAATTCAATTCAATTTTATTTGTATAGTGCTTTTAACATTGGGCATTGTCTCAATGCAGCTTTACAGAACATGAACATAAACAGTTTATCAAAATACTAGAAAATTATACACCAAAAAAATAAAACAAATCTCTCTACACTCTACACTTAGAACAGTTTGTTTGAAATTCTTTAGGTTGATAACAGGGGTGAGGTTAGATGTGGTATTGAGGTGAATTGGAATAAAATTTAGTGAAATTATTTAGAATTTTGGATGACAACATCTTGGATATGTATTGTATCCCTTAGTAGTTTGGGAAAATGGGGAAAAGACTATACACCTACCAACAACTGCTCATACCCATATGCAAACATTCCTCTAGACTGTGTAAAGTAATCACACTTAGCTTTAGGCAAATGATCACATTTACTGCTCGATTTGTTAAACTGGCTCCATAATCAATGTGAACTTTGCAGGAAGACTAGACAAGATTAAAAAGTCAATTAAAACATTTCCATGTTATGATTCAGTGAAAAATTTAGACTTAAATACATCTGATGTGTTTTCTCAAACACATCAGCGTATGTCTTTACTTCTATTTAAATAATTAAAAAATGAATACATAAATAAAATGTAAAAAAAAATAAAAATAAAAACTGTAAGAATTATTTACTTAAATATTAGTTCCTAATTGATAATAATGGCATCTTTATACTAAAAATGTGTTTTTATGAGCTTTATTTCTGTTCCTTATTATTCAGCTCTCATCTTAAACCTCTCTTTCTTTCCTGGTTTTTCCTCCACAGTCTCCTCCAGTATGACTGGGGAGAGACCCATGGGCATCACTCTGCCTCGCTTCTTTCATGGTCCCTCTAACTTTGTCCTTCCTCTGTCACTATCTTTTAAGACATAATCATGTGTGGCCACTGGAGTCCTGGAGTCTCTTCAAAAGCTATATATCAGTTTCTCTGTAGTTTCAACAGACACCAGTCCAGACAGTGCCCTGTCTTTCTCTCTCTCATTCTCCATCTGAGTTCAAAGTCCTATAAAAGACATCAAGCAGAAAGAGCATAATTAAATTAAATGATATTAAGTTAAATACAATTAAAAGAGACTCAGATGAAGATGTGTGCTTAGTGTACTAGTCATAGTGCAAACTAGTGAAATAAAAAGGGGGAAAGGAAAACCTTGCAAAGCTTCTAAAATGAGAGTGATATATCAGGTAAAAATAAAAAAAAATAAATGAGATAACAAAGATCACTGAAGAGCAGATTAGATTTCAGTAATAGAATGGGTCTAGTAACACAAATACAGCCACTAGGCTGCCTTTTTTTTTTTTTTTGCATTTCATTAGGTGCTTATATTGACTGGAATTTAAACAGTCAAATTTGTCAATGAAATAAGGGAAAATGGGTGGAAAGGATTGTGAAATATTTCACTACTGCCCTAAAAAAACCTTTCTTCTTTCCGCAGTGTATTTATACTGAACTCCTTTATCATGTGTCCACTAAAAAAAATCATTTTATTATCCACCGCCTTCAAAAAAAAAAAAAAGAACCAGACTACAGCAAGCAAATCTTATGAATGAAAAAGTTGCTACATTATACAATTACAATAATGGACTGTGCTTTGAGCGGTCTGTGTAAGTCAATTCCATTAATTCTGTCACAGAGCCAGAAGGCTTTTTCTCCATCTACTCTTTTTTACTCTCTCTCTCTCTCTCTCTCTCTCTCTTTCTCTCTCTCTCTCTCTTTCTCTCTCTCTCTCTCAATATAAAGCAGCTGAGCATGACTGAACTGCAGTGAAATCACACAACTGCAGATATTACTGCTAAATTACATCTGTTTTTTTGTTTGTGTGTGTGTGTGTGT
>JAOTRN010000028.1:7382527-7407989 GCA_028566695.1 Bagroides melapterus
TATCTATCTATCTATCTATCTATCTATCTATCTATCTATCTATCTATCTATCTATCTATCTATCTAAGAATCTTTAAGGTTCTTACATTCCATCTCTAAAGTGGAGTTCAGGGATCTAGGGTCCCATGATGTATACTCAGGGGGTCCCTGAATGCATTGCTTTTTAAAATCAGAAAAAATTGGCTTAATAAATAGCTAGATAAATAGATTCATAAACAAGTAAATTAATATATATGTAGAGAGATAAATTTTTCCAGTTTATCTTGTATTCAATATTCAGAGTAAAGAAATGCTGTTGATGTTTTATAGGCCTATTTGTTCTGCCATTGTTTATTTCCATCATTTTTGCTTTGTGGCTGTAATCCTGGTGGTAGTCCAAAGAACTGACCTGGGACTAGAATATAAATATTTTTTAACAGACTGGATTTGTGTCTGTGTTTCTGATCAATAATTTAGCTAATGAATTTTCACAAGGAAGAAAGTGAGCCAGGAAAAAGGGGTGGTGTTTCACTATTGCCACCTGAATGTTGTTATTGTTGTTCTTTCGGATTGTTGTTCTTTTGGCCGCAAAAATTCATCTGGTTTGTATATTTGATTTGGCACAGATGTTACTCCAAATGCCCTTCATAACACAACCTTTCCATTTTATCCGGGCTTGGGACCAGTACTGAGATTTAACGCTTCATATATTGGCACCTGAATAAAGAACTAAATAAAAATTGCCCTTGGCGGTTTACTCATCACAGTTGCCCAAGACAGAGGTTCCTGTATAAATGGCAGACTGAAGAGCAGGTAATTATTACTGAATAACTCCTGAACAACCCTAGACTAAAGAAAGGAAATTTACAAATAACACTTTTTATGGTGCTAATTGAAATGATAGCTATAGCCTTATAGATTTATTTCAGAATTTCCCATAGTATTTGTTGTATCCTCTCAGAAAACCTTAATAACAAAATTTAATATTTAACTGGATTATTGACTGGTGAGAGATTCTCTGGTAGTGAAATTATAGCGATGGGTCATGTTGTTTGTGTTGACTGGAAGTTAAAATGTTCCTTTGAGTCTAAACAATGTTTGGTGGGTTCAAATGATAAAGTAAATTTATGAATGAGTTATGGCAGGATGGCCAGGTGAGTAATTTTTCTAGCTTATTTTTAGCATCCAGTCAAGAGTCAAGAAGTTTTTACTGCCATTTCAACCATATATAGCTGATGTGGTACACAGTAAAAAGAAACAACATATCTCCAGGAGAATGGTGCTACCAAAAACGACACTAAAGTACATAAAACAACACAGAGCTGAGGACTTACTGTAAGTCCTAAACAAATAAAGTTCAACGTGTGCAACCTAATGTAACAGTGAGAGACAAAAGACAGTTCAAAGAGACAATATAAAACATTACAAGACAATTACACAAAATAGTGCTGACCAGTGGTTATACTGTATAATATGAAGTACATTGGGCAAAACTAGAGAAATTGTAAACATAAAAATGTATGTAGTAGCAGCAGTTTGATGAGGTATTGAAATGTGTGCAGAAACAGCAATTGAGTGACTGATTGATTTGTGCAGTCCAGTGTAGTTCTCTAAGTTGGATTTGTGTGTGCGTTTGTAGTTCAGTTCTGTTTGTTGTTGAGTCTGATGGCTTGAGGGAAGATTCTTTGTGTGATTCTCTTTGTTGTTGGTGTAAGAAACAGTGACTGAGGTGTCCATACATCCATCCATCTATCTATCTGGATTAGGAGGGGGACTGCAAGGTTTAGGCACAATTTAGAATACTGTCCTTGTCAAATCATGCTAACCTATAACTTGGTCACAAACCTATCTGGACGTCAAGTAGGACATAGCTTTAAAATGTTGATGTATTTTAGTCATAGTAGCAAGAAGTGACAAAATGTTTAACAAAGAAAGTATCCATCATCAGAGCTGAATGTGGACTTGAACAAATGAAAAGTCACCTAATGTTTAATGAGTGAAAAGAAATACATTCTGTTTTGCTTGTAGGTGGTACTAATCTCTAAGATAGTTATAATAAATAAAAAAAGATCACATCAAGTGTTAAATTTAATTCCACTTCAGTTGTGATGTATGGTTGTATACATTGGAAAAGTACTTGGCGTTTACCAAGCAAGATGTGTACAGTATATCTAATAAGGCAAAGGAAGTCCTTTTGAAATTTTTCATAAAATCTACCTTGATAATTCTTGCATTTTCTATTTGGTTCATTGATGATACATGTTCATTTTGTGATCTTTTAGAATAAATAGCAGTCCATAATTTTTTTTTCATGTGACATAAATTAATAAATTCTAGGCTGATTTAAGCTTTCTCTCCTGCAGAAATTAATTGTTCTTTTTTATTATTTGAAAAATTTGTTCAACTTTATTAAAAAAATGAAATTGATTCATAAACAAAATGAGTAAAGATGTCTGCTGTGTACTGTAAAGTTTTTTTTTTTTTATTGAAAAATACTCAATTTCGTCCCTCAGACGTGTATACAACAATATAGTAATGCGCATTTTGGCTTATGTGATACAGCTTTAATACTGCACTTTTGTTCTGTTCGTGTACCTGTTTTACTTTGTTCTTGAGTTATTGTATTCGAGACACGTTACGCAATTTAAAAAGGAGTTACTTAATGATATTAGGTGCAGCACACAACGTGCGTAGCTTTGCAACTGTGTCTAGCCTGTCTGCAAACAATGGCTTGTAGCCTAAAGAATATATCGGTGGAATTTGAGCCCTTAAATGAAAGCAACACATTTACTAACGGAGACCACATTTCCGGACGAGTAACTTTGGAGGTAGCGAAGGAAACTCACATCGAGAGTATGCTTATCAAAGCCAAAGGGAAAGCGTCTGTATTGTGGTCGGAAAATTACGGAAACAACAACACAGTTGTTTATTACGATAAAGAAACCTGCCTTAAGTTAATCCAGTATTTCATCCAGAAACAGAAGACAGAAGGTAATACATCACTACTTTACAAACGTGCTTTTAAGGTATAGCATTGGATAAGGTTTACAAATCTTAGTTTATTTTTTTAAGCGCTTCCTGCTGCTTGTAGTTCACTGAGGATATTTCAGGAAGTGAATCATGAATGAACCTAAATACAACCACTCCGGTCATTACAAGTTATGGAAACATTCTATCAGATTTATTCAACTCAAAATTAAGTATAAACTCACTTGTATATCAAATTACATTACCAATTAACATATTTATTTATGTTAACATAGTAACACCCCATTGGGCAGATATCCCAGCTTGTAACGCGTTTTGTACTCGGTGAGCAGTGCAACGTAAAAACAGACACAGAAATTGGGATTAACTTTCATACTTTCAACTTTCATACTTTTCATTTGCAGGTGAAGACGGATACTCTCTGTTAACAAATGAGTGTGGGCAGTGTTGTAAGTTTAAACAATATTTTTAAGAATTTTGGTTTATAATATTACTCATAATCCTTTACCTACTCCCACACAAACATATAATAAGGAAGTTGCATGGAATATCTCTTCTCTATATCAGACTCAAGAGTTGTTGGACCTGGAACCCATGTTTACCCATTCACCTTTCAGATTCCCCATCAGTGAGTATTAGTCTGATACATTTTGTATATATATATATATATATATTTTTTTTTATTAATTTACTCAAATCTTTTTTTAAACAATTCTGCTTGTGGGGCATTTTTACAGAGACATGCCTGCATCCTTCAAAGGCTACCATGGAAAGGTGGTTTACTTTTTAGAAGCCAAATTGTGCAGGTCAATGTCAATACCAAAAAAAGCCAAAGTACATTTCAACTATGTTCCTCAGGTAGATTTATCTGCACCAGGCTTAATGGTAGGACCTTGAGAGTTTTTAAGAGCTTCAAATCAGCAGAAATGTGATCTTGGTGTATTTATTGTGGAGCTTATTTAAAATTCTTATTTAGATGTCTCAACATGGGTCTAAAGAGAAGAAGATGAATTTCCTCACATCTGGGAGTGTGGCTATGGATGTTCATACACAGAAGAAGGGTTTCCACTTAGGTAAGACCTCATCAATGTAATTCTAACTTTACAATAATAACTGTATGGTGCCGTAAGACACCACGTTATTAAGGATTATGTGGTGCAAGTAAAATGTAGGATATTCTGAAATTAATTCTATTAATATTAAGCCTTCATTTATGAGCAATAGCTCATCTCACAGCATCTTCTCATGTTAGGGAATCCTAAACTATACTGTATAATATAAGCAAGGAGTTGTTAATGACACTGCAGACAGAATCAAAACTAAAACCTTTGCCTTCATCGCCAATGTTTCTGTTTATACTTAAAAGAACCTGATAGAATGATCAATCTACTTCTGCAATCAACCAATTGAGAGTTTTCTACTCAGAGGTACTCAGTTATGTTATTGCACCGTTACAGCTGGAGCAGATACAGCACTACTAGAGTCCCATACAAGATCCCTATTTTCAAATCCAAGACATGTTTAAAATCAAGACTATCCAAGATTATGTATTAAGAAAGAAGTGAGAAAGAAAATTATTAAACCCTGTTTATTAAACTCTCTAAGACAAGACCATATTACAGGACCAATAGCCAATGCCCAAGACCAAGGTCAATTACAAATGTCAATAAATCTGTGACATTACAAGTCAGTATAGAAATATCTTGAGCCTGTAGGTCTCTTGTCTTACATCCCCAAGTGATACATTTGAATGTATCCCATCAACATTCTCTATTCTTTATTTCTAACTAGCACAAACTTTGTTCATTTAAAGGTGAGCAAATGACTGTGAAGATAGAGGTTGTAAACAATTCCTCTCGTATGGTCAAACCTAAGTTAACCTTGTACCAGAAGCAGAGCTTCTTTGCCTCAAAGAAGAAAAGTGTGAAAACGAAAGAGCTGCTGAAAGAGAAAGGCGACCCCATTAAGCCATCGACCAAGCAGAGTGTGACCAAGGTGTTGAACATTCCAGCAGATACCAGTATTTCCATCCTCAACTGCAAGGTTCTCAAAGTGGAGTACAGACTTAAGGTAAAATACATAGAAAATCAAATGTCTAGACATATAGCTTGGAATTTTTACTTGAATTTTGACTTCATTTTTATTTTTTATATTTAAAATTACACTGTCTACTTGTTATACTACAGAATTCTCCTCCACAAGTAGGCTTCTGAGGTCAGGGAGGTTTTTTATGCAGTTAAGTTTCTTTTCACTAGCACGCAATGCAAATAATATGTTTCCTCTTTCAGGTCTACCTGGATATAAAATTTGCTTATGATCCAGAAATTAAACTGCCTGTGGTGGTTCTTCCTGTCTGTGGGACCAAGGAAGAAAAAGATACCTTGAATACAGATATGGACATTGATGTTTTAAATCATGGACCAGCAACATGACTTGATTAACTAAGCTCCTGCTGAGTACAGTGACAAAAAAAGTGTAGTGTATAAAAACTCATTAATTAAATGGCACTATGCACAACACAGAGAGGGTCTGGGGTTATATGTTCTTAACCTTTCGTTCGTAAGAAGTGAAGTTCCTGATGTTCTTCTGTACCGAATGCGGTTTTTTTTTGTTTGTCTTAAAATCTTGTAAAATGGTAATGGTAACACTAACATTTGTTTATTTAGATGAGACTCCATGTTTACACATTTACTTATTTACACTTAGCTCAGTGCTTGTAAGCTTCAGAATGTCTTACGAAAACAATAGACACGAGATAAACTTTCTTTCGCTCATTGTTGTTATTATTATTTCCTTTTAAGGAAAATGTAAAAAATAAATATGAATATTTATATGGTTCTCTTGAGATTATCCACAAGCATGAACATACTATTTATACATTTACCTTGTGAGATGGGATAACCTATTCTGTGATTTTCTGTAGTATATTCTCATAAAAATCTAATATATTTTTTTGCATAATAGCACCCTTGATACTTGAGCGCAATCAGATCGACTTTTAAAACCGATAAGGTACATAAATAAGATAGACAATATCTCCCCAATGTGAGCCGATATTATTATCACTCAATATTAAAGAGCATAGGAAATAAAAGTTGAAAATCTTGTTCAGCTAAAATAGCAATAATTTCTAACGTGAGCCGGTTATAATTAGCCATGGTTGTTAATGCAAATTTAGACTTGCATCGATTCCACTATCTAGTAATTCAGTACAGTATGCTGGAGTAAGCAATGATGTGTCTCATCTGTCTCCCTTGAAGACACAAAACCCATATAATTCGAAATGTATATTACGGTAAGTTTCGCGCATGTGCTAAATTTACAATGCCAGGTTGTACCAGGTCGGCTGATAATGCTACCTAGCATTATAACAATACATATAATAAAAGCTGCTATTCAAATGAAAACAAGATATTACTTAAATTCATCAGTTAAAAACATTTGTTCTTTAACAACTTTTTACTTTACTTTGACTTCAGCTCATTTTCTACAAATAGTTTATCTTTTTAATTGTGTAAGATTTTTTTCTCTATAAAAGGGATTTATTTTTTTCAAATAAAATTAAGACTCCTATAAAGTAATGGTCGTATCGATCCTAAATGATGGATACTTTTATGGAAATGAACGATTTCCACAGAAAAATATCGATAGTAAGGCGCCGCTGATTTTACGTCTCGTATGCACGGTACACGTTGCTCCTCCTCTGCTCGGCTGTTTGGTCCTACCATCATACTGAAAACATTGCAGACTGCGATATGTGTAGCAAGATTGTTCGATACTGTGACAACACCACGAACACATTAAAAAGACATGATAAAGAGAACTTTAAGCTTGAAAAAGAAACGCAGACAGGAGAAGGAACGTATTGTTCAGACACAACCTCACTGGCAGTGCAAGTACTGAAACAAGTCACTGGCAGAATCCTTTCAGCTTCAGAGAGGCAAAGAGTAATTTTTAAATTTTAATTAGTTATTATAAATGTTTCTTAGCAGACATACAAAAAAAGATATATTTGTACATTATAATAATATACTTTGTTAGCCTGACTTCACTTTAAAAAAAACTTACCTTACACTTAATTAAAACAAAATAAATTCCAGTATAATAACGCTAATATCAGGAGTGTTTAATTATATTTGTTCTAAAATTTGAAAGAAAACGCTGTCCATAAAATCTATTTTTAACATGTAAAACAAGCCCCACAATAACGCAGGGCCACAAAAAATTAATTTATACTCATAATGCTCTTCTCCACGGAAATCTTTAGTAAAAGGCGAAAGATTTATACGAAATGAAGAAAAGCAAGAGTGAATAACGTCGAGCTTTGTGACCCACTTACCCTACCAATGAAAATACGATGCCGTATGACGGTGACAACTCTCGTTTTTTTTTTGTTGTTGTTTATAATTAATAAAACGTGAGAAAAATTAATCAGTATACTAACTGTTGATAAATTCATCTGTATATATAAGTACATTATAAATACTATCGCAAGAGAGTTCTTGAAAGAATTAGTCTTGAAAATCGCAATGCATTATGGGAGTTGCAACTCAAGTCATGTCGGACGGTCATTGGTCTTCGGGAATATCCTCACTTCATTGCTGAAAGTAGAAAGTTACAGGAATTTGTAATCCATTTTCAACGAGTAAAAAAGCAAAGGTTCAAGACCTTAATAGTATCACATGATAAATCACACCGAAGAGAGGGCTGAGTTATATTTTGCAACATCTCTGATCGGCCTGTTTTTCTGGGGGATTGTGGGTAGTGTAGTCAACTACGTATCGCGACATTCTAACAAGCGCAGTTCACGTAATTTAATTAAACGTGAGTCAAATACTCCATTTAAATACTATACTATTTGTATATAAGTAATCAGTCATATCATTCCACCTTTTCCAATCATTACAATGTAAGTTAACGCTGCCTTTAAACAAGTGGAGAGTTAAAATCCCTATATATTCCTCCGACACTCAATAATGCACTTCTCACTTCTTAATGTTCAGATTCTGTAGACATACAGCCCTACAGATATGTGTTTTTAATTTTTTTTGAAGACATTGGTAATTAGGTTATTTTGAATCGGTGGTTCATTGAGGTCTACAGTGCTATTACATATACTGTTGCTAATAACATTTTGAATGTTATTTGCTTTATTTTAGTCAAGGTTAAGGAATAATGGGCAAAAGGGTCAGACATGCGGCAAAATAAACACATATTTGTGTTTATGTGTCTTGCATTCTCTGTAGGAGAGGGACTAAAGGAGAGCATCGATGTTTTGGAAAAATATTCTTACAGACATAAGCTCTGCCTGTATAACGAGCAGGAATATGTCCACAGAAAAAGAGTTCTTGAAAGAGGATCGTGACCCCACTGAGTCTTCCACTAGCAAAGGGTGGTGCTCAAGATACCTCTGTTTTCATCCTTAACTCTGAATATCTTAAAGCGGTGTACAGATTTTAGGTGTTGGCAAAAAAAATTATAGAGCTCCATTAGTATTATCAGTCCATTATTTATCCGATTGTATTTAAGATGAACTATTTTAATGTATAGTTGCACATTAACCTACATGTTCAAAGTCACAACTAGATTTGCAGCCACGGTTAATTGTTTTGATTAGCATTTAAACATTGCCATCTAGTGGGTGAACCAAGGTTCAACAACAAAACATTCTAGGGTCCATACCAGGATATGGGTAAAATAACGAATGAATCTAAGATTTTTTTCATGTATACAACATTCATAATTTTTTTTCTTGTTAATCAAATTGAATAGGTTGTATCTGAAATCCATCTTACTTTAATCATTGAACTAGACTTTTACATGTTAAAATAACCAAAATAAATAAATAAATAAAAAGATTGGGCTACATTTCACGAAAAACAGACAACGCCTTTTTCGGGTTTATGTTTTATTACTACAGTACTTTAAACCCAGTTATTAGCCATTCCTCACAGTAAAACACTGCTGATTTTGGAAATACACTGTGTGCGCGTGCTATCTCTCGGCCCACGACAGGCAGGTTACCCATGACAACAGCTCTAGCCTCCTGGCAACTCCCTCTCTAGTATCTTATTGGTGTTGCCATGGTGAATGCTCGAGGGACTTACATGACCACGCCCCATTCCAACCCCAACCGAGAGGCTGGGCTTTCAGCAGACTAGAAATGCAGGGAGAAAGAGAGGGATCTTCGTTTTCAGTTAAATAATCGTCGAAAGTTGTTTTAATTACAGTAGCCTAGATATGCGAATAAGTCGTAAAAGTTCTATCCCTGCCATTTGACACTGCCTTAAAAGTGTTTGTAACTTAATAATATTCAGCTTCCTATTAAATATTCCCTCGTGAGAGCTTTATACCGAGCATACTAGTGACTCAGTGAACACCAGGCCTCCACTATTCGGCTCTGCAGTTACTTGGCAAAAATCCTTCATAAACTGATACGATAGATTGTTCTTTGGTGAAGCATATTACTTAAATAACTCGTGTCCTTTCCCTTGAAGAAAATATGTTAGTGTTTTATTTTTTCATTAATGCCTTCCAGTCCTATGGTCTTAGTATGAATAGATGTAAGTCAGAATCTGTTTAGTCTTTAACACCATAGCAATAACTTAGGAACACTCTATTAAATGTATAAATGTTTTATGCTGCTTGTGTTCTGTCCAAACTAGCAAAACGCATGCTGACTTAAAAGAAACAGATCATAGTAATTGCCTTATCTATATAATAAGACACAAACACATTAAACTGGAGGAGTTAGTCATTAAAGAGAGGAAGCTCGTTGCTTAAAAGTGGCCCATTCAAAGACTCTGTACTCATATTAAAGCTCTTGCTACCAGGGCACAGATGGTCTTACTGTCGTGGCTGGAGTGCTTTTAAAACGGCTACAATCTGTCCCTCCACTGAGACTACAGAGCCATTTTCAGTCTTGCCCCTGCTACAAGCTGTGTTCCCTTGATAATTTGTAACGTATGAGTTTCAAACTGTTATGTAAAAGTAATCCCAAGGCACATAAATACAGCATGACAGTTAGTGTATTCCTAAGAAATGATATCACACGTAAGAGTTTTACATATAATAAAGTGACTAAAAATAAGTGAATTTCTTCTTTGAGTGTTTATTTTGGAAAAAAGTGTAAGAACTCACAGAAAATGTAACTGCTATTTTTAGTGTAAGAGACCAAAGGTTTTCTAGTCTGTTTCTATTTCTTAATAAAATGCATTTTAATTAAGGATTATAAAAAGTGACACAAAGCCTTTGCTGGCAATGTGAAAGGCAGTTAGACAAAACATTCTATACTAATGTAAATGTATAATTGCTGATTTTCTTGTAAATTCGTGCAACTCTACAACTATGACACTATAACTAATAATCAAATCAGACTACAAAGATGATTACAGTACTTGTAACAATATCCTTTGTATAACAAAATCCTCAGTATTCATTGTGTCACATAACCAAATGAGAAAGCAGACATTAACATAAACAGTACAAAGTCTAATAAAAAAAATGGAAGGAAGGTTTATTTATGGAATTCACTGAAGCACCCCCCTCTACACAGGTGCACATTGCAGATCTTGCAGCCAAAGACACTCTCGTGCCGCAGGCCTTTGTTGGTGCAGTTCCGGCACCGGCGTGAACGCTCTGACATGCGCTCCAGTCGGTGTCCATACTCAAGGGGTGAGTCAGCATGGCGCTTGCGGGCAGCCCGCTCCATGCCCCGGGCACCTTGGTAGTCCCCAATAAGCTGCTGTGCCAAGCGCACACGGAAGTGGCGTTGTGTAAACTCCTTGCCATTAAAGCCAGCTGGTGGAGCACCACTGCGACTCTCCCGCAGGATAATATAAGCATTAACAATGCACAAGTTGACATAAAACCATAGGAAATAGCGCCACCATTTCTTGCAAGGCCGTCCAACCTGATAGCACTCCCTCAGCTGGTCACACAAGTCCACACCACGCATGTTTTCCTGGTACAAAAGCAGCGGGAGTGGGCGAGCGATCCCGAGGCTCGAAAGGCTGCTGCAGTCCCCATCGCTGCCTTCCCCATCCCGCTTGCCTGGCCCTATGCCCACAATACCTGGTGCAGAGTTGGTTGACAGGCAGCTGACCACCTTGGCATCCCGAGTGACAGTGGCCACTAGATTGCCACGCTGGCACTGGTAGAACTCACCTGGAGCCAGCTTGCCTACATTGCGGGGTTTGAGGGCATCAGGGTAGCCACGGCGATTTGGATTAGTTGGCCCGCAGGCATACAGGCCATCCTGCAGGAGCCGCTGTAGCAGTGGCACAGATGTGAAGAAGCTGTCCATGAAGAGGTGATGGTAGCGCCTCTCTAGCCCTCTTACCAGCGAGGTAACCACTCGATGTCCCACTGTGCTAGCAGTTGCATCATCACTAGGCTTACCCACATAAAGACGCGTGCGGTGGCAGTAGCCTGAGCGGGAATCACAAAGCATCCACACCCTTAGACCTTTCCGCAAAGGTTTGGAGGGCATGTACTGTGTTGGGGAGAACCGCCCCTTAGTGGCAATGGCACACTCATCTATAGTTAAGCACCTATTTGGTAAGTAGGCTTCCCACATTGTGCTTCCCACTATGTCCAGCAGTGGCCGGATTTTGTACAGCCCGTCATATCCCAGCTCGCCTTTGGAGGGTTCGGACAGGCGGTCACACAGGTGCAGATTCTGGTTCAGCTTCTCAAACCGCCTGGCGGTCATTGTTTTCTTAAAGCCAGCATTGCCTATGAAAATATCACTTGCCCAGTACATGCCATAATCTGGAAGCTGATTGATGCCCATCAGGACATTAAGGCCCACGTACGCCCGCATCTCCCTCACATCAGTTGGGTGCCAGTGGGCGTCTGATCGACCGCTCCTCCTTTGTCGATAGAGGGCGTAGTTATTTGTTTGTTCCACCATGTGTTCAAACAATGAATCTGGGAAGAGCAACCGGAAATAGTCCAAAGTGTCAGCATCATCCCCTAGCGAGTGCTGAGGGCCACTGTCGGCGGTAAATGGCTCAATCGAGATTACCTGGTCGGGCTCGCCCCAGAAATCCGGAGCGCTGCAGTCGTCGTCCAAAAGATCATACGAGCCGAACAGGTCCGGGCGCTCCTCCTCCTCCAAGTCGGAAAAATCAATATCCGAATCGGTTGACGCGGTCTCCGAACAGTTGTTGGAACTCGCATAATAGGACTCATCTTCGTACTCGTCGTGTTTGATTCCGTTTCCCGTGACCAAAATAATGTTGCAGCCGCCTCCTGCTACATAGTCGCCTGAGTCCGCAGCGTCTTCCACCACCGCCGCAGCTGTTGTGTTTTTTAGCCCGGACTCCCCCTCTTCCTCCTCTAGCTCTTCCTCCTCGTCCGACTCGGGCTCCCTGAAAGGCAACTCGAACCACTTTACGTCCACGGGGAGATTTACCGGGCACTCTTCCCCGTCGGAGGCCGCGTTCGCTTCTGTGTCCGCACTAGTTTCCAAAATCGTAAAAAGCTCGCCTCTTTTCCGCGCCGCCATGACGGGGTATCGGGCTGCCCCTGCATGAGTCCTTTATTGGTTTCCGCGCCGTAAATAGTCGTCGAAGCGGACCGTGAACGCGTAATCGGCCCAAATGCCGTCGCCGGGAGACTCATGGGTCTCGAGATGATGCCGTTTTTAGCGTTTCGAAGCTCATAATTTTCGCTCGCGCGGCTTCGGTACGCGTCGTTAGCGCAGTGTGGCCGCAGACGTCAGAAGCTGCTTGCATGTCCTGCTTTGTAAGGGCGTTTTGCGACTGCAGCTGCTGGGGTTGCCAGTTCCTAGCGCTCACAGATGGCCGCTCGCTCTTGTAATGCCCGGCGGCGTTTGCCGTTATAACAGCTTTTGTCCACACTTCTCGAAAGGCCGGTAAAAGAAAACACAAACTTTATATCATAAACCCAAATCTTGTTGAAACAAAAGTTATCCGATGCGTTTTTGACGTGCTGAAGTTAGTAACGTGTTAGGTTTAAACTCTTGGCCGAGAGAGAGGCAACCGCGCTGTCCATGCTTACTGCCGTGAGGCACCATTTAAAAAGCTGCGATAAAAAAAAGCGCCAGTTTTTTAAATTCGAGAATGAAAATGTCAAGTGGTCTGACGTTGGATGAACCCTAGCCAATATAATGGCTCCTTGGTGATATTGTTGAAACAGCATAGACATTAAGGAGACACCTGCTGTAGGCGAATGAAATACACTGCCAATACACCGGTATAAACAGCTGCAACAATATATTGCTTAAATATACTTCACATATAAAATGTGTTTCATATCGATTAGTAAAATCATATACACGATCAAGAGTATTTGCTTATTGTTTCAGAGTGTTAAGTTGTATTAGCTTGCTCGCGAAAAATAAATACATTTGATTTAAAATGCAGAATGAAGAGATTTGTCAGCTGAAATATATTCATCTTTATAAATCAAGTTGCTTCCTTAAGATCGTCTATATGATTCTCAAAGTGGGTCAAGAACATAGGGTTAGTGAAGCATAAACATTAAGCCATTATGGAAATATCTGTGATTATTATTACATTGACAAGTGCTTATTTTAATTGTGTAGATGGAATTAAAAGATTAATAGTTAAATCTGAAAAATATTAATATAAACAATTAAATAATTCTATACAGAGGGGTGTGTGTAATTGATTTTACAGCTAAAGTGGCTGCTTAAAAGTTTGAGATGTATATAAGCACCGTAACTCACCATGAAATTTCAGATTTTTATCAATTACTTATATGTTGTAATTAAATTAGGAATGACCCTCTTCCGGTACTTTATTATAAACAAAACATTTTAAGTTTAAGGAGACACAAAATCATGATAATACAAATAGAATTTTGGTACAGAAATAGATGGAAAACTAGATGGTTAAAAAAAAGCTTCTCTGCAGTATTTGCAGGTTCCTGGAGCTGTATGCAGCTATTGCTGCAGCCCCCACTGACAGTGCTGCTGGGGAGGAGAGCGCTGAACCAATAGGGGCAGAGAAAGAAAGAAAGAACGAGAGGTAGATGAGAGATGGAGAGGGATAGGAAAACTAGGAGGAAAAGCTGGAAGAGGTTTAATTGAGGTGGCAGTTGAGGCCATAGCTGTGTGTTTGTGTCCATCTTTTACTACTTTGGGCATAAACATTTCTACATCACATCGACATTTATTGTGTAGTTTTTATCCAATAAGACACACTGCAGATGAAGTAGACATATAAATGTAGTACCATAGTCTTTACCTATAATACATTTAAAGCTGAACAATTACAGGAATCTGCTTTTAGCTATGATAAGACACACAGATCAGTATATAGACTAAGTATTTATAATTAAATTGAGGCAGGAGCTGAATGAATAAAGGCCAACTGACAAAAGAAGAATCAGATGTATCTTTGAGCCAGCTATGATGATATTATGCAGTGCCTTGCATAATCAGGGAGTAGATTAGACCTTTTGGAGATGGGAATATACATTGGGTTTGCACCACTACATTAAATGAACTATTTCAAAAACATTGTCAGATCTTTCTCCTGAGATTGACTACTACATCCTAAAGAACTGGTTATACTGTTTATCCATGACTGGTACTGACATAATGAAAAAACATCAACAACTTAAGAATAAGATGAAAGATATTATTTAGTTGCTTTAAATATCAGTAGTAAAGCAATTCATTTTGGCCACTACCTCGTTGGCTGTCATGCCAACAAAATGAGCCCTCCTTGACTGGCCAGGCTGCCAAGGCTGTACCCAGGTGTCTTCCCTTTGCCATCTGCCTCAGAAATGGCACATTCCACCTGGACTGGGAACATATTGAGGCTATTTTTTGTCCACTGGGAATATGATTCTATTGTGCATATACTAAAATGCCAACCATGCCAGTGTTTTGCTTCACCGGTTTTATTCTTTTCCAAAGATGCAAGTCAGTTTAATAACATTGGTATGCAGATGCTTTGAATTTAATGGATACTGGATTGGACCAGGGCCTTGACTGAACTCAAGACTGACATGGTGTGATACATTCCTTTAGATAATCTTATCATAATATGTGATTTAATACACAATGTAGTGCAATTCTAGCTTGTCTGTAGTGTACTTATAGCTTTCACTCAGCATGTATTTGGGTGTAACACAAGCATGTACAGTACATTATAAGAGAACTTTATGTACAGTCATAATGCAAAGTGCTAACTAGGAAGAACCTATTTCTGCAGTTTTGTTTGTAATTACTCATATCTTTCTCCATAAAGTGTCCCTAATGAACCATAGTCGTGATTGTTATGCTATAATACGAAAGGCATGAATTAATATGAACAAGGAGAGAGTTGGTGTGCAGAGAAGGTGTTTCAGGTTATTAAGCTTAACTATGAGTATAACCAGAGAAGTGACTACAATTACAGTGTAGGTTGGATTATTATTTTTTTTTACATGAGGTGAATCAGGATTATTACTGATTCCATACCTTCCATAAGCATTTCATCACTTCGGACTACATTGTCATTGTCATCATGATCTGATATCTTGCATAAAATATGTGCAACAAACCATTACCTATATACACATAACACATCATGCACCTGTGATATATCACTATTCAAAATAACGACTGAACAAATATCTAACATCTAATATCTAACAAATAATTATCTTTAACTTAATATCATACGAAAATAACACATCTGTTATAATTGTGTATATAATTATGCGTTTATTCACATGCTTTATTTCCTTTTCAGAGTTTTTTTTTATCTGACCACAAGATGGCGGCACTGTATTTATTCAAGCTGAAAAGATTTCTTTCCATACGCTGAAGGCCTTGAATCATCATTGTCCTTAAATTGATGACAGATAATTTCCTTATGTAAATATATTCGATCTTTGTACTGTCTGAAGAATTTGTTCAACAGTTGTACATTTCTGAGTCAGTAATCAGGGTGATTTCTGAATGTAGTGTAGCTTTTCAGGTATTGCCTTTGCTGCCTCAACCTTGAATTACAGCATAGATCCTACAACCCTGTAATTACGCCTTGATGTCAAAGATACCTACTCATTTTCTAATTCTTTCAATTAGTAAGTGGAGATATACACACACAATACACGCAGAATGTTATATCATGCAGATATATATATCTCTTAGGGGTGAAATGTGATGAGTTTCTGATGACTGAGTGATGATTGATTGAATGTTGTGAGGGACATATTTTTTCATAACCTACAAATGTTTTCTAAGTGCTGTTGACAAGGTTTTTTTTTTAATGAAAATGTTATGTTATTTCCCCATATATAGAATATACATTTGGCTAAATACCACTTTATTTGTATTTATGAGGCCCTTTATTTTTACTTTATCAAAATATTTATTAATAGTAAATCAGTGGGACAAAAATGGCACTGGCAAGATTTTGCTCAATAGCATTTTATGTTCTGTCTGTTATTCTATGCTTTAACATGAAGGAAACTGGTTAGATTTGGGAAAGTCTCAGATGAATATCTCTGCAGAATGAAAGAATTTAGGTAAGACGGTCTAGTCTGTATCTCCAATAAACATTCATTAAAACAGAACACCTTTTCCTTTGCCTTTAAACCGCAAGTGTTTATGCTCGTGTATAAAAGTAGAAAGCTTTTGCTTTTTGGTGGTCATCCAATGTGATTCCTGTGAGGCTAATGAGTAATAGGAATAGTTTCAGATGAAATGTGAGTCTCCTTGCATTAGCAAAGAACCAGACTCAACAATGACTAATCTTTATTGCAGAATAGCATAATCTTATTTGGGCATTTGATATCTGCAATTTGTCTTTAGAGACTAAAAGAAAGGGGAAAAAAGCAACACCATAAGATTGAAAACTCTCTTAAAGTTGACAGTAGTCATGAACTAAATTTGGGGCAATAATTAATTATTTCTTTTAATAATGTTTTATAACTTATTGCTAGGGGGCACGGTGGCTTGGTGGAATAAGCATGTATTGACAATGAGTGAATTAACTTATTGCTAACTCATTTCACAGTTATCTACTATAAAAACAACAGTACAAAACACTTAAATAAGGTATAAAGTATAGGATTAGGTCCAGTATTAGCACCAACACAGTGTTTATACTGGCAGTTTATGTTTGTGCAAAATTGTTAAATGGATGTGGGAGGTGTGATTTTAATTTAAATGTAAATCCAAAAGTAAATGATAAGAAGCACAACCATGTCACCCACTCACTTTATTGTCCTAGATCCTACTGCATATCCTGCAGCAAAACAGGGGGTAATGAATAGAAGAAAATTGCTGGGGCTTAATTCACATTAGAACCTTATTAATTACATTAATTTCATTTAAGTCTGGAGGGCATAATGGATCTTTAGACTTATTAGAAGAAACTTGCTATAGGTATAGTGAGATTAGAAGGTTTAGTGTAACATATTGAAGTGGTTGATGATGAGATCCATCAAAAAATTGGATTAGCAAATGGTGCTTAGCCAAATGTATTAGTGTAGCACATAAGCAAAAGGTCTAGTATTGTGGTTCAGTCCTGAGATTGGGTTACTGTCTTGGTTGTACTTCTGTGCATGTTCTGCCTTTGTCTGTGTGGGATTCCTCTGGGTTTTCCAGGTTCCTCCTAACAAATCATAAAAATCTGAAAGTATATGGAATGCATGCAAATTTGTGTGTGCTTGGTGCACTGCGGTTGGTGAACGGGTGCTCCATTCAGTGTGTGTTCCTGCCTACAGGATAAAGGAATTACTAAACTTGAATGAATGAATGATTCAATGATGGAAAGCTTTGCTGGTAGAGAGTCTAACAAATAATCAGACAGCATTACGTACCTTGAAACACGAGCACAATCAGAAAGCATGGTGGGAAATCTTCAATGGTTGATGAATAAATAAGCAAGGTATTCAGATTGTGGATGAGGAAAACTTGGATGTGACACGCAAGACCTTACATCTCCATATTTTACCATTTGCCTCTGAGTAAGCATGGTTCAGAAGAATGTATGAGCTGGGTGTAATCAGATTTTATCATAGTTTCCCAGACATTCATTTTGAGAAAAGTTGATTCACTGTGAGTAAAGTCAGATGTTTCTGCAAGAGTTCAAACCTTACTCCTTACCCATTTTCCAGGCTAAACAGAAACAGGCTATACAATAGTGAAGACATGCCTTTTATAGGCTTTTAAGAATGTTAGAGACAGATTTTTTGCCATGTTTATGCAATGACGGTCATAAAGCACATCTCTAGTTAGACAAAAACATTTGAAACGTCTCAGTTTATTGCTTTGATGTAACCTTTTACTTAGATACATTGCATTATACATTATTGCTTTGAGTGCATACAGTTGTGTTGTAATAATGACAACGTCCAACATCAAATTAAGTGCTGGCTGTAATCCATCCTTCTTCAATGGCTGTAACTTTTTTACAACTCCAGCTGTACAGAGTTTGTTATATCTACTCGCTTGCACTCACTCATGCCCATTGTGCAAAACGCTCCTGATGTAGCCTTCTATTGCTGTAGCCCATTTTCTATTGCGCAATATTAGATTATTTAGTGCCCAGCACAGTTCTAAAGAATGGTTATTTTTTGAGTTATCAAAGCCCATTCACCTCTGAGATCTCTCTCATAAGAACAGTGTTTCTGCCCCTAGAATGGATTTCTTTTCCTTAGCTTTTTGTGTATCCTCTAGAGAAGGAAATCTGAGCATGTGATTGTGTATGAAAATCTGATATCAGCAGTTTCTGAAATACTCAAACCAGCCTGTCTGACATTAACAAGCATGCCATGATCAAAATCATTGAGATCAAATTTTCCCCATTCTGATATTTGATGTGAACAAGTACTTAAACCCTTGACAGGTATCTGCATGATGTTAGGCTTTGTGTTGCTGCCACAGGACTGATCTAACTTTTATGTTCCCTAAAGTACAGGCAAGAGAGAGAGAGTAGATTTTGTGCTTAAAGTCTCAAAAGGTTATGCCAAGATTCATTTCACACAGTGATGTGACGTTTGGGCTGCACTACAACTCAAACAAAAAGTACCAAAAACATGGCTTATTTTCTCTGGCTTAATTTAAATACAAGCACCACAAGGCTGATATTATATAGCAATTATCAGCGTTGTATCATAACATGGCTTGAACCATATTATTTTCATACCATTCAAACCTTTTTTTAGATTTATCAATACAGGAAATATATTTTTCGTATAAACACTTGGAAGTATTGGGAAGTATTTACTGATAATAAATGTTGAAATATGTATTGGTAGCTCAATACTACATTGTTATAAATGATTTTCACTGATATCACTGAAGAAAGCTGTCAGTCATGATGAATGACAGTACAGTTTATCTATGCTCATGCCAGATTTCTGAAGTCTTAAAAGCTTATTTTGTCTACAGCGTCACTGCTCAACCATCTGAGGCAAAAAAGATTTGGAGCATGAAGTAACAGCAGTTACCGTCATATATTTTGTGTCTCTCTCTTTTTAAAATAAACTTTCCCTTCATGTAGAAAATTGTGTTTGGAAAGTCACCTCTGTTCTGTGCCAACATAGTCAATAGTCTTCTAATCAATCAACGTGCAAAGAATCTCTGTAGACAAACTTTTACAACCTTAGAAGATTTTAGACCAGTATTTCAACAGATTATTCCTTTACACTGGAAACATCAAGGCCTAAACTGTCTGTAGAAATTCTCTAAAGGTTTGTTACTCTTCCTTGTTTCTCTGAGAGTGTACATTGCTATATTTTTAATGCATGCTTAGCTAGTGTCAGTCAAATGTTTTTGAACTGCTCACATTGTAGTATATACAGAAAAGTAAATAAGAAAAAATACTAAACAACTGTTCCACCAAAGACTGCCCTGCCAATAGGCAGAAAATATACCTAATAATTAAAGACTTATAGCTAGCTTTGGTATTAATTGGAGGTGACATGGTGGTAGAGCAGGTAGTGTTGCTGCATCATGGATCGAGGTATCCTGAGCTGATCTTCAATCCTGAGCCTGTATGGTGTTTCACATGTTCATGTAGGTTTCTTCTGGGTTCTTTGGTTTCCTTCCACTGTGCAAAACCATGCTTGCTAACGTGTCTGTAGGTTTGAATGTGTGTGTGTGTACCTGATGCTTGCTATGGGCTGGCACTCCATCTGGGTTGAATTCTCCCAGCATGGTCCCCATTCCCGGAATAGGTCCTAGATCAACCATAACCCTTAATTCTATTTCTTTTTCAATCTAGATGGTTTCCAATAACATAGAAAAACATTTACTTAAATTTATGTATACAATTTCCTTCTACTCCTTTCCATAATATTTCATTTTAATATTAAAAAACATCAAAATTGGGTGTTTGAAAACATGTGATTTTTACACTATTTCAGTTTTTTAAAAAGATTTTACAATGAAAGTTAGTATTTTCAAAATAAACACTCTAAAGTGTTTATTAAAACTAAAGTGAGCTTGTCTCTAGATCTACAATCCATAATGTTCTTATCCATTCCCTTTATGCTAGTAAACTAAAGTTGGCCTCACTCTCTCTTTTTCTTGTCAAGCACCCCAGCAAGAAGCTACAGGAGGAAGTGGCTACATCTGTGAGTTGTTAGTGTTGCACTCTTGACGCAGTCATTAACAACCTCCAAATCTGTTAGCTCAGGCACAGTCCAGCTCAGCAGGACCCAAACTCAATAGATCCTTCATCAGATGCCCAGGCATCATACTCACCACGTCAGCTCCTCTGCTGGAGGTCTACCCCCACAAAGAATAGTTAATCCTCTCTTATTTAGTTAATTTCCATCCTACTATTTCTACCATTACTTGGTTTATGTTGTGCCAGTGTGTAAGTTGTAGTTCTCACATTGTTTTCTGACACAGTATTTTATGACTTCTACCTATTTTTGATTAACATAGTATGAAATCTCCAATCATCCAAGGGTCTCCTGTTTAATCTTGAACTCAGGTTAGTGTCTTTTTACAGATTTTCACGTGTCCTTTAGGGTTTCCTCTGGATTCTCCATTGTCCTCTAGCTTGCTCCACCGCTGTGTGAACTGGCCATGCTTAATTATCACTAAATGTGAATGAGTGTGTGATTGTGAGTGTTCATGGAGATGTACAGGCATCCCATCCAGGGTTTATTCTTGTTTTGTGCCCATTGTTCCCAGCACAGGCTGTTACTGACGATATTTGATACATAACGTTTGCAATACACTCCTTATTTAGCAGTATTTCCTTTCCTAGAGGACAAGTGGTCTACATTATGTCTTTTTCTCTGTGTAAACACATTTACACTTGCTAATGACTTGCTTCTGGCATGTCAAGAAATTATGCATGACCAGGCTTGAGGTTCAAACAAAAATGCATTGCAAATTTGAAGAGGTTATGTATCAGCACTGCATTCATTACCTAGCAGAATAAAAGAATAATATACATTTATCTATGTAAAATACGTTAAAATAGTGAAGCTTCTAGTAGTTTATGATAGTTAATTTCCACATCAGTCATCTTTCATCAGGTTTGTGATCAATCGCACCTATAAGAATCACAACACAATATTACAGTTAATTAAGACATTTGGTTTTGGAAGCAGTATTAAAAATGCTGACATTAATAAAGGTGTAATCCTCCGTGTGTGACAATTTGTAATCAGCAATTAAAAATGGTCACAAATATGAAGAGAACCTTCAATAGAAATGTATTCTCTACCCATTCTAAGTAAAAGTGTGTGCCTTATGTTAATGTTTAGTTCGAGTGTCTTGTCAATCTAAGATGGCATAACCAAACAGAACCACCCTTGTTTGAGTCTCTGGTAAATTTTCATCAAAGCCCACTTTTCCACTATGTTGATTGGTTGCAGGCTGAAATACTGCAATGAATGCTTGGCACGGTTCACACGTAACCGGCCGCATGTGAAAATGACCTCATGGCCTGACCTTTGCTTCCCTGCTTTATATCCTCATAGGAAATGAGAGCTGGAGGTTTATTTATCCCAGAGAAAGAGAAAGAGACAGAAAGATAGAGTTAGAGAGAGAGAGAGCGAGCGAGAGAGATAGAGAGAGAGAGAGATGGGGGTCCCCTTCTATAGGTCTCCACTTTCTTAAATAACTCTTTCTTTTCTTTGGCTCTCATTTGTTTCCTGAGATTAGTTGGAAGTAAAATCGGTTTCTCAACAGTTGCAACCATTTTATGTCCTGGATTAACTGCTTCAGGCTCTGTAATTACTGAAGCAAAAAAGTATAAGTAACTTCTGGCATAAGAAAGATATTTTTTGTCATAGTGGAGTATAAGCTGATACCTAAATCACATCTTATTTATTTATTTATGGTTATTTTATTATGCTTGTATAGTGATTGTGTTAGAATTACAGAAAAAAGAAAATGTCACAGTGTCCACTGACCTGAATTATAAACCCTACAAATGGTGAGAAATAGATTTTTTTCTCTTTTTTTAGTTTAGACTGGCATCTTATACTCTGTGGCGGGGTGTGTTTCATTTACATTTAATTTACTCATTTGGCAAATTCTTTTGTTCAATATGATGTATAAGGGTGGAATACAATTCAAGCATATAGCTGTTCAAGCAATTCAAGCATATAGCTGTTAGAGGAGTGAACATTGGAATTGCAATACAATTTATAAACACCAGAATGAAACAGAACAGATATGGTTGTTTGAGGAACAGACATCCACAAATAAACAGAGTGTCAAGGAGGAAAAAGAATGGGTGGGGGTTATTGTGAGTCATTTTTCGTGTGCTCTAGAAGAGCTTTGTATTAAGGTGATGTTTCCAGAAGGCTTTGTGTCTGCAGAAAGAATTAAACCAAGCAGTTCATCCTGGCAAAACATAACCCCTAGTTTTGGGCTTAGTATCATGCACTAGTAAAACTTTGTGAACCTAAACTTTGTGACCATAGAAGTTTTATTGGTTTCTCTGTATGATGGAATCAAGATTTTCCAAGGAGCTAGCAAAGTGAGAATGTAGAGTGAAAATGTTTTACCAGAGCATTTGGCGTTGGTGTGACACCGGAGTTTATTTTTGGGTGCAAAGATTGGGAAATGGCTAACTCCATCCTTATTGTTTAATAATAATCAATTCAAATTGTATCAATTTAAATTGTATTTATTATCTTAATCCAACTAACTGCAATAAGGTGGCTCCGAGATTTCACAATGTCCTGTTTGTTAGTTTAACATCAACATCTTCCAGCAAGGAAAAATCATACAGTAAAGCAGTTAAACCTGCCTTGAATGACTAAATGTATTTTACAACCTCAAAAGGAAAGCAATTCTCTAGAAAGCTGTTTGAAACTTTACTGCATCAACATTTTCACTTTAATGCCATGCTGTGATTTATGCTTCTATCAAATTTCCATCAGCTCCTCTTGGTGTTCCCATAAAACAAAGGTGCAGGAGTTCCACTCCCCGGTGCTGCCACCTCAGTTTAACCCCTGCTTATGTCCACATGCTAGGATGTGTTTTTTTCTGCTGTTGAAATACATACTGATCAGCCATAACATTAAAACCAGTGACAGGTGAAGTGAATAACATTGATTATCTCATTATAGTGTAATCTGTAAAAGGGTGGGATATATTAGTGAGCAAATTAACAGTCAGTTCACAGTCAGTAGTGCCACACTACAAAAACTGTTCAGAAATTGTTTGAGAAACATGGCAAAAACTTTCAAGCTGTTGAATTGGCTCCAATTTCACTTGATCTCAGTCTGACCATGCATCTATGGGATGTGCTGATCAAATAAGCCTGAACCATGGAAGCCCCACCTCACAATTTATAGGAATTAAAGAATCACCCCTGAATACCTTGATGAGTAAGTGTTAATATTATAGCTGACTGATGTAGGCAATCTAGTAGTACATGTACTCTTTTTGCATAATAAATTTCATTTTATTCTTCATAATTGTCCTAAGAGACAGATTGCTATATGGCAATCCTGATGTATTTGTTAATCATTAATTAAAAACAGTAACTAGTCCTACTAGAGACTGAGAGATAGACTTAAATTAATGGAAAGTGTTTATGCTGGCCAGCATAATTACTTAGGCTGCAATAATTATAACCTAGATTCTTTTTTAATTGACCTATACCAGTCCATAGAAACCCAAAATGCAGAAATGAAATACTGATTAACATTTCAAACCGATCATTTCAAACTGAAATAGTCCTGTGACCTCTCCCACAGCCTATCCCTAACCTAGTTAAAACTTTTTCATGATGGGAACCCCATGGGTTGTTTACATCTCACTACTGAGGTCTTCCTAGCCTTTGGCTGATAAAATGGCTCATGTGACTGAAAATCAAGACCATAATGAACAGACCTATCAGATCTCTAGCTCCAACCTATCGGAAATGATCGTCAAAATGACATTCTTTTATATGACTCTCTCTCTAGCGGCAGAACTCTAGCTGCGCTTTTATCTCAGAGGATTTCAGATGACCCATAACCTGGAAACTGCTTTGAAGCTCTTTGAGTTTTATTCTCTTTCCTCATTCAAAGCTGGCTATCGCTGAGTCAGGAAGTGTGAGTGAGCGCTCAGGCAGTGTGGGAAATGCTTGTTACCTGCTCTTCTGGCCTGGAGCCATGGCTGCAGCAGAGCATCCATAGGCTATATGGTCATGCTTCAAAGAGAGCATGCAGAGCCCTGCTCTAGAGACCAAGAAGACTCTCTCTCTCGTTAACTTTTATGTAAGCCACTAATTTTGTGAGAAAGGTAGGTTACTATAATACAAACTTTTGAAGACACACTATAAAGGATCTGTTTGTTTCCACTTCATAAAACCACTCTTTGTGTTATTTCTACATTTTACAATTTTTTTAAATGACTCATTACATTGTATGGACTTGAAACCTGTCATTGTTTATTGCATTGTGTTAAATTCATTTGGCAAAATATGGTTTGTAAGCTAGCATTAAAATCTGAACAAAACAGTCAGGAACTAAACATATGTATGAACCAGGGTGGAGCTTTGAAGATATGGTTCAGTGAAACTGGGCTTCAGTAAACTTAAAAGTTTTGTGATTGGACTGTACATATGAGCTAGCTTAGAGGATTATGCTACCGAACACTGCTGTGTAACTATGGAAAACTCACAGATTCCTTAAGCTGTAAAACTGGGTATGACCTGAGGAATACTGTTTCAAAGCTCTTTTCATGTCCCTGTGGTGCACTTAGAAACTAGCAAGGTTTTGTTCATGTAGTATATGAGTTTGCAGCCCTTCAAACAAGCTTTTGAAAATCCATTTGTATAGTAGGTGTCTCCTGTATTGACTAACAGTACCATATAAAATTGTTCGGCTAACATACCCTTTGAATACAAAGTCTGCTTTCGTAGTTTTGAACTGGCGAAAAAAGTTCACTTGTGCGGTTTTGCAGATATTTTAATGAGGAAGTTAGAGTGATCCACTCATTATTCACTTTCAGTGAGAAAGTGGCCACTAGTGACCTCAGGGTTAAAGGGGCACTTCTGTACAGCTAATCAGAGCTTTTTTATGGATACCCCTTACA
>JAOTRN010000028.1:7413540-7433522 GCA_028566695.1 Bagroides melapterus
GCAGACATCATAAACTTATATAACAAAATTTGTACTACAGATAATATGGTGCCTAAGACTTTTGCACAGTACTGTATTTATATATATATATATTTTTTTATGTAAGACAACCATAATGTTTTAAATTCAGAAAACAACGACTCACAAACAAGCAAAATGATAAATACTAAATAATCCATGAACACTTACAGTAAGTACCCAAAGGACCCCTTGAAGAGCCCCTGGTGTGAAAGGTTTGGAGCTGCACAATGTAAAGCTACTAGTTACAAAAAAAACAAACAGTCGATAGTGTGTGATATTTTTTTAATAGTTTTATGCAGGGTTTAAATATATATTGAAGACATAATGTTGACCTTCATGATTGCTTACGATTGCCAACACTTAGTCCTGTACTAAATATGTGTTAATATAATTATATCTCAAACTGATTTCATGTGACATTCAGTATTTGGTATTCCTTGTTTGTCAGTTTTGTCAGCAAAACAAAGTTAAAGTACCTTGATTCATACATTTTCTATTCATGATACATTCTACACTGGCACAGATATGTTACTTTAAGCCTTTGAACAGAAAAAAATCACATTTGGATTTAATGACAAATGTATATTGACAACAGTTTCTCTATAAATCAGTGTGAAACTGTATTGCATCATTATTATTAGCACCATTATGCTCAGCTCTGATTTATATTTCCATCAAATTATACTACTGGAGCTCAACTTCACTTGCTTTTCACATAAACCTTTGTCCTGCCCCCAACTTCCCCCCTTTTTCCTCTTTTAGTTAACGAAGAGTACGTAACTTCAGCCAAGTGATTTTTTGATTTTAAATTCCCTTATTAACAAAAATTTTAAAAAAGTCTTCTTAAGCAATATTTTACAAGAATATTTTTTGGTCTAACACAACATGGCCTTTTTAGTAGCTCCATTCCACAGTGCCCCATATGTCTGTCATTACAGCAGGGCTCATCATCCATGCTGCAGATGTTACAAATACTAATGAGTAGCTCAGGTCTTTTTTATGAGGTTAAAGTTGAATGTTCAGGTCAGGTTTGATCTAAAAAACAGATCCACTGTCCTCTGTTCTGTTCTCTCAATGTCACCTGGCTGAGCTCAAGTGAAAAAGGTGACCAGTGGTTTTTGTCAGGGAGTAATTCAACCTGGCCACTTAAGGAGTGCTTTCTATATGTTCGTGCTTGACAGTGCTAGCAGTCAATTTCCGAGTTTCGAGACAAACTGCGGGAGCAGCATTTTGCTTAAGACAGGCCACATGTTTCATTCAGGTAGCCATGTGTAGGCCATAATAGAGAAGCTTTCCTGAGGATAATCATTATCAAGTTTTGTTTTGTAAAATTGCTGCATGAACCTCAGGCATTATGCTATTATCGTAATAGTGTTAATGCTCTCCAGCAGGCTCCATGCTGAGCAAAGCTTGACTCTTCTCCAAACTCTTCAAAGGCTTATTTGAAATCTAATTTAATGTACTTATGGTAGTGTAACACCTACGACTGAATCTAGTGGAGCTGCCCTGTGGCTTTGACCCCCCACGTTTTTTACATTGGTAAAGTCCTGACCTGTTATTTTCTCCCCAGCTGAATTAATGAGAACCTCATTGGTAAAATAATATAGAGCAAAGATTCAAAACCTTATGCAGCTCGTGTCAGACCACATGTGACCGACCACAATGACCTTGAAGCCCCTGACTGTTGTAAATGCAGGTTGAAGAAACAGGATAATCGGCTTCAGTAATCACGACTTTAAAATGAGAAATACAGCTTATAAACGTCCCACATTGATTTATAGAAGGAGCTTTCATATAGCTCTTTACCAAATGATACCTATGTGTATAATTCACTCAGAGATGTGTCCGTGTGAATATCACTCAACACTATTATTCCCTAAATCACCCTGAATCATATTTAACAACTATTAATAATTATTTAGCAACAACAATGAAACTAATAGGAAATGTATGGCTAAAGGTTGGTCTAAGGCTATGAATTTAAGAAACAGAATTTGTCTGATCCAAATAACAATTCACTTCAACTCAAAAACAAAAGTATAGCATTAATATTTTGCATAATATCATAATTTTACTATCATCTGCACAACTGCTATAATATTGTATAATGTGTAATATTCGTTATTAAGTTTTGCTAAAATGACTGAAATTGGTTGAGCAGTACAAACTTTCAGGGTACAGGTTAAACATTATATAGCACACTACTAACTAAACAATGCTAACCAATTACATGATATGGATTATTACATATCCCATTCCTTTTTCAGAAGCTCTGAAATAATCATGAGTTTGTATTAGCAAATTATATCCAAAGAAAAAAAAGGCAAAGAATGTCAAGACTAGAGGCAATAAGTTGCATGTGAATCTCTCTACCATCTAATTAAGTTAAAGAATTTGTCAAATAAACCTAAAAAAATTGGAGAATGTTTTTTATTTAAAGCAAAATAAGGAGACAGTCTTGAAGAACATCTGGGAGGAGAAGAGCTGATTTAGTCTCAGATTCCAGGTGTGCATGCACTGTAGCATTGTATATACGTAAAAACAAAACGTTAAGTGTTTGCTCTCATGGCTGCCAACCAGGTGCATATGAATTTCTTGTATAGGTTTGTATAGATCTACAGGTAAAGTTACAATACGATAGTCTTTGTGCTTCCAGCTCAAACCTGGGTAAAGGACACCTGGGCTTTCCTCCTCCTGTTCTCTTATTGGCCAGATGAAAGACTGCAAAGCCTGGTGACAGATCTGTGCTTGGGCGGATGTGTAGCCCTATGTATGCCTCTGGGCTGGGATAATTGGGACTCTCCTTTTACAGAGCCTTTGATAACAGCTGGGGAGCAGCTGATGCCGTCCACGTTAAACTCCTGTAACCCCATCCACCCCCCTCCATCCTGTTCGCTTAACATGCTTTAACACAGATAATCTGCAGAAGTTCACTAATGGGATAAAGACTCTCATTATCTCTTATTATCAGCTGCTATCCAGTTGTAGTTTTTGCAAGAGGAAAGCAGTTATAGATTACTTTTTGTAAGGGTTATGAGGTATACAATAATGAATGAGTAAAGATCAGAGGGTCTGAAATTTCAGAAGTGGCATATAAATCAACTTGACATGTTATCGTTTGCTTTCTTCATAGTATTTGAAATATACAGAATCTAGTACGTTAATTAATGTTATATAAGTTTAGCTATATACTATATATAGGGATACTATATTACATAAACAAGAGATAAAATCTAAATGGAGAATACATTTATTCACCATTTTCTGTTAATGTTGCATGGTCTTTAGCATTTCTCTGTCAGTAAAGAATACATTATTTATTTATTTATTTTTAATATATTTTCATGCTTTTTGGTATTCTTGTCTGCATGGGATTGTGTATTTTCAATATTTTTTGAACAACATTGGTAATGAACATATGTCCTTATAAATATCATTGTGTCTATGGGAACACTCTTTTTACGTATCTACAGCCGTTACACTTGTTCAAACTTTTTCACATGCTTTTCAAACAAGATAAATTATTATGTTTTTGACTGGCTTAATATCTGGGCTTAGAAGTTGTAAAGATGCACACAATTTATGGCTATGTCATTATTTATAATGACATAAATGCAGGACAATAAATACCTCCTATGATCTGTACAGTAGTAACCTGCCTTTGACTGTGAAATAAGACATTTTTATGTTCAGTAATTTAGAATCGAATATAAATGCACCATGGATCATATTGCAAAATTATTACCTACAGGAACTGTTAGTCAATTTTCCTTTATCTGCAACTTTAGTTGATTAAAAATAAATAAAATACAATCCTTTCAACACATTTCACTGAACCTAGTATAAGGTAAAAATCCAGTCAATAAATGTTTAACAAATCTGAAAAATCTCTTAGTCAAGGTTATTTGTAAACTAAGCTCTAAAGCTATAGAATTCATCGTGGCAAAGCTTGAACTACATAGTTTACACCAGAAAACAAATAACTGCATAATTTTTGGGGAAATTGTATTATTTGTTATTGCTTTTTACTAAATTGCTGTAGCATTGCTAAGAAATGATCTCATATTTGTTTGATACATAGACATTTTGTATTAGAGCTCAATGGGTATATTTGAAGTTGTGCTGTTATTTGACAGACATTCTCTCTACAAAAATACATACCTTGGTCCTACTATCCTTATGAGGACCTTCCACTGATATAACTACAGTAGTATTGCAGATATTTAACGATGTGCCCAACCTAATACTTACTTACTCACTCACTCACTTACTTACTTACTTATTACACCACCTTCCATTTTATTAAAACAACAGCCACCTTATGAGGACCGACCAAATGTCCTCACAAGGTCACATATTCCTGACAGATATTCTTGTCAGAGAGTCCTGTCAAAACTGTCACACATTTGTTCCCCACCAAGATATAAACACACACAGGCTTCTTCTTAAAAGCTACGCTCACAATAAATGACTTGTCTGTTTGCAGACCAGATGTTACTGATGAATAGTACCCATGATGATGGTGATAAATCTGATGAAGGCTCCAGCCCACCTGGTGGACAAGAACAAATTGCTACACATGTTGAAATGCTGAATTGTTGTGTTATCATTGTTTTTTTTTGTCGAACAACCGACAAACTTACTATAAGACATTACCTTTAGTGCTGTGACTGTTGTTTCAAACATAACACACTGATTGAGGAGCCTTTCCTTTGTCCCACGCTGTTATCTTGGTATTATTACAACTATTGCAGATGGTAGCCATCTAAACAGTGACCTGATAGTAGAACTGTGGGTCCATAAAAATAGCTGGTTTTACGCATGTCACTGATAGGGCTAATTGTGTGGGTGCATGTGTCTGTCTGTTTGTAAAAGAGAGAGAGAGTCTGTGTGGGAGTGAATGTGATGACAAGGCCACCCACGGAGCCCCACCCCAAATGTCCCTTGAGCCAAGTGACAAGACTGCTCCTAAAACAAACACAGCCTCAGCATGCACCTCTTTCCTCTACTGTCTGTTCTCATGACCCCCATTACGGCCATAGATTTGAACCCAAACATATGCAAATTTAAGTAAAGACACATGAATAGACTTGTTACAGATCAAAAGCTTAGTGCTTGCACCTTTTCTTATCACTTCCTTTTTTCAGGAGCTCACTTCTGACATTTCACTTTACCCCTTATCAGACAGCACATGCACAATGAACCATCACCTACTGTGATGCTTATGACATTAAATAATGTTTTGTTCTTTAGTTCATAAATTACAATGAAGTTCAAATATCATCATTTCCAATTTATAATCGCAGAATACATATGAAGTACATCCTCTCTATGTAATCTTCCAGATTACCAGATAAAAGGAAACGAGCAATGTCAGGAGGCTTTATTTACTGTATTTACTTCCACAAAGCTCACCAAAGGCGAGCTCAGACCACCCTGGCCTTGAGTGTGCAAGAGATGGAGACCACCAGTTTTAGGGGGGATTTGACAAATTGAGCTTTGTCAAACAAACCCGTTCTTATGACACAGCAGGGACTTAACCAGGGAATCCACAAACCTCAGGCCACTTGATGTGTTGCCACAGATGTGTGTGTATGTGAGGAAGCAGAAAGTCAAGAGATTAAACGAAGAAGTGTGTATGGTGAAAGGATGAGCTATCCTTTGGGAATGGGGTGTGTAAGTTGTACTCATTAGGTGTGTGACAGTGTAAAAGAGTAGGATAATGGCAGCTACTTCCTGTATGCTACACTGATTTATACATCCTTGTATTTCTTGTGTAGAAGTGTATAATCTGTTAAACTAATGACAGCTCCATGCAAACATTTAGTTAAGCACTAGTGTATAGTGAAATGGTAAAAAGGCATATGGGCATTCTTTTTATATAAACACAATCATTTTCTATCCAAAAGTAGTCCTTTAATTATTAAGGCCAGAGTGATAGAGTGTCACAAAAAAAAATTAGTAATATCTAATTTATTTTTGTAGGTATTGTACTGAATGCTGCGTGTTCACCAAAAGCAGTGGATGCAAATCCTTTGAGGAATTTCAGATGTGTTTGTTTAAAGGCTCTTACTGCTGTGATTTCAGCTTCTTCAAATGGCGGCACTGTCTCTGGTGTGTCAAGAACAACACCGGTGAGGAACAGCTGATGAAGGCTATGAAAACACCAAGAGACACCCAGGGGATCCAAGCTCCACCTTACTTCACCTGTTTTGAAGTAATTCACACAGCTTCCTTGTGTGATGACAGACTAATGGATGTCACCCAGCACTGAAACTATTCTAATAATGCTGAGAGTTATACTGAATGACAAATGGTGAATGAATTCAACACATACTGTACATTTAAGAAGATTTAACTGGTTACAACAGAAAGTGTTGATTCAGGATTAGTCCTGCATTCAAATCAAATGTTTATATTACTGCACTCATACTAATATGTTATTTTTAATATACAGATTATAATAAACTTTAGGACCAAGAACCTTATGCTTTCTCATAGTCATAACATGAAATATTTTTCTCACTAATGTTCCACATAAAATGATTACAAAAATGGTTAACAAACGGATGCATGTCATAGATTAATGAAGTGACAAATTGTTGTAGTATATTAGGAATAAAATACTTCTAAACATACTGACATTGGAAAATAATCTTCTTTTGTGCATTAACTCTGCTTCACTTTGGGCTACACTGCCCTTCTGCACTGTTGATTATTTAACTATAAACACATCACATCTTGTTTTACTCCTTTCATATAAACCATTCATAGACAATTTAATGGAGCCCTTGGAGCCCAAGAGCCCAAACTCACTGCAGTGTGAAAATATGTGAAAGCTGTGAATGATGTTTTCATATTTAAATTCAAGCACGGCTATTACATTTTTACTTTTAGCATTTGGAAGGTGTGTGTGGAAAAGATGAAGAACGATGAATAAAAGATTAACTGCTGAATATTTCCACCCATAGGAGAAGTAACTAATAATGAGGACTAATAAGTAATACGTTTTTGTAAGCATTGTCTGGATTGTGTATAAATAATAGTTCAACCATTTAAGATATAAATGGTTCAGCAGAATTCATATAAAAATTGTGGATGTGGATTAATGCTCTGTATTAATATTACAGTGTTCTTTTGTCTTAGTGCCTAGAATAAATATTCACCCCTTGAATATTTCCACATTTTATTGTGTTACAACCTGGAGCTGAATCCTTGGCGGTACAAAATTGATGACTGCAAAAGTAACCACAACTCATATATCTTTAATCTGTAGTTTGTAGTTTTTGCAAATCCAGATCCACAAAATATAATTCAGGTTGTGCTACAAATGTTAAGCGGTTGAATGCTTACGATCAAAGCACTGTGCAGTGGATATTCTATTAAACCACCAGTGTAGAATTGTGTCAGGAGAGGAAGAGAGGAAAGTAAAATAACTAGAGCTTGTTGAAGCTAATAAGTAAAGTGCCAGAGATTTTGGTGTTATTCCTGCACCATATGTGTATCTGTATCCTCTATACTGTGGGTAATCTGAATACAAGGACACACTTTCAGTTCAATGCTCTGAAGACACATGCTTAAACTTAACCTCTGGTATCTTTGAGATATCAGCCTATTTTCAGCATGGAGAAACAAGGCCCTCACATTCCCATGCAAATTTAGCCTGGAGTAATCCAGAATGATTGGTACATCCGTCGTTGAGATGAATGATACGGAATTTCTTTCCATGTTCATTCAAATAACATTAGATGGGCTGTTTATTTCAGGTGTGTGGCTGTAGCATATAGAAAAACATGAATATAGTTAAGATACTAGATAGGGATGGGCTGCCAAGATTGATTGATTGAGACATTGATATTCAGACCTTGCATCTAATGCTATTTGAACAGTATATAATTTGCCAACAAAAAAATACCAAATTAAAAGCATGATACAATAACCTACATCCTATGAACATAACAGATTCATGACCTCATTCTTATGTTTCTACAGACAATTACATTCAACTACAGACATTCAAAGAAAGATGCCAACTACGTGTTCTTGAGGACAACATCCTCTGAATCAACTGTTGGACTGCATGCTTATATTTCACACCCTCCAGTGTCACCCAAATAACGATGAGGTTCTCTTTTGAGGCTGGTTCCTCTCAAGATTTCCTCCTTTGCCATCTAAGGGAGTTTTTCCTTGCCACATTCGTCACAGTCAACTCAGGCTTTCTTACTCATTAGGGATAAATACAAATACATTTATATGTATGTCTATTAATCTTGAATTTTTGTCATTTTTGATATTTTCCTGTATAATATTAAACCCTTTGTGTTATGTTGATGTTCCGTAAAGCTGCTGTGAGGCAATGTCCATTGTTAGAAGCGCTATACAAATAAATTATTGGTCAATTCACAATATTTAAAAAATGCTAAATAATAAGTAAAGTAATAAATTCAAATTAGTTCATTTTACATTTAACATGAAAGAAAAAAATGCTTTGGTCTGTATTTTCTATCCCTTGATATTTTTTCTCTCTGTTTCTTTTTTGTGTATAATAGTGCTGGACTAGACAATATTGAAAACCCCAGACTCAGACACCACTAGTAAAGACAAATCTCTTATCATTAATGTGATTACAAATCAGCTTACTTATTTTTACGTTTCTTTTTGAAAAAGCTGCAATTTTTTGCTGAAAATTGATGGCGATCGTGTGGGAGTGAGAAAAATGTGCAAAAATAAAGACACAACAAGAAACAATACACCCATTTTTAATGTTTAACAAGGGTGATTCAAAAACAGCACCAAAGATTTATGCAGTAACAATGGCATTTTCCTCTAGCTCCCACTACATCTTATAGTCACATTTTCACAAGAGCCAGTTTTCCTTCCTTCTACACCTACATTTTATCAGGCCACCGCCAGCCTGACCTAATACCACCTCCTACCCTCGCTCTGATAAAGGTCACCTCACACGGCTGCTTTTAGAGGAACAGTGAGGATTTCTGTTATGGAAATGGTGATGACCACAAACAAAGAAAACAATCTTTGATTCTTTCTCACACAAGACAGCCAATGTATAGTGGTAGGGAAAAGAAAAAAAACAATGTTATGTGGTTTGTTTGGTAAACCTCTTAAATGGACCCCTGTATACATTTTTTTTAGGTAATGAACATTTTAATTTGAGTAACAAATATACTTTATATTGAGAGTAAATATATTTCTGGGACGTGGGAGGCATTTTGGGCAAAGGTTGCTTGCATTGTGCTGTTTTTGTGAATATCAAAAATAGTGGCAGGCATGGAAGCATATTATTTTGTAACTCCTAATATATTTCAGCTTATTAGCAGTGTCACAAAGCAGCTTCGTGAAAATCAGAAAGTGATTAATATGACTGCATCCTTAGTTATTTCAAACTGGAATAAAAGTATAATCCTATAATTCCTGGAATTAAAAACAATACATGTGCTGTTACAGACAATTATCAACCACAGGATGGTATGATGCTGCCCAAAGGTGGTTATGCTTAATTCCTCTTATACTACAGCAATTTGCCAACACTAATAAATAAATAAAGAAACTTTGTAAGTTTAATCCTTTAGCAAAACAACTATTTCCTGTTATCATCTACATTAGAACAGTTATAAACAGTCATCTCCTCACCAGCCTCTCTTCTATTTCCTGAAGTTTATTAGACAAAAATATGTTATTGAGAAACTGCAAAGCCCTCCATCTTGAAGACTGTCATATGTTGGAAAGTTTTTCTCCCTGACCGATACGCCTTCCAAAAATGACACATAAACATACAAGTTTACATGCACTTCTTCTAGATGGAAAGATTATTTTGGCAGTGTGACTATCGTCTGTAGTGATATTTTCTCAGACACACAAACATACACATACAGAAACACAAACTGTGTCAGTGTAATTTATTTAAGCACCTGGCAGAAAAGTTCCAAAGAGGCTTCCAGCACATCTTCTCTAAGCCTTCAGGCTTAGTCAGTGTTCTGTATGAATTGGGTCTGGACTTTGCCCAATCCCTCAGCCAGAGCTACCCTTCTTTCTGGTAAATCTAGACAATTTAATGCTTTGGCAGAATCTAAGGATATTGTGTATATTTTTGTTGGACATCGTTCTTGCTTCTTTGCTTCTTGAGGGCTGTATTAACTTCATGTAGTTGAAGAAATCAATGCTATATTTTATTGAATAATAATAATGATAATAATAACGAAGGGGAATTTGATATGTAGTTAAAGTTTGACATAATACTGAAAAGTAATGGCCAGTAATGGTAAGTAATCTCTACATATATTGTGAATATGAGCACTTTTCTTTTTTCTAGTTTCAAAATGGAATCCTACTTTCATATAAAAAGACAATCCCACTTTTCTTTCAACTGTGAATTAATGACATTAGTAATGCTTGTGACTGATATTTTATACCATGACCATTGATAAGACTTATTTCTGATTCTGGTTGATGTAGTTATGACTCCAGCTTGTGCTGTTTGCTGTCACCTTTTGTTATTGTTATTTTATAAAATTGGGATAGTCCATTGTTTGTTATTTCTTATTTAATTCAGTTCTTGAGATTTACAGGTCAAATTGTGTTCTATATATGCAAGTTTTTCACATCAAACCAAGTTACAATAGCAGCATACCTACTGATGAAGTGGTTATGTGGAAAAACTTTTGGTAATAAGGTACCTGAAAGAAAAGCTGTATAGAAAAAGTATTATCTAACTATTACAGACATTGTAAACCGTGTTAAAAAGTGAAAGATTTTAGGAAATTTCTTAATATTTAATTTCATTATGTTCTATTAATTATGTTAATAGTATGTTGACATGTTACATATGTATTATTCCTTTGTGTTATTCTTAAAGTAATAATGATGGTTCCATGATATCTGAACAAAGTATTCACTTTATAAATACGGTAATCTGGAACATACAGTATTATATTTGGTCTTTTTCATTCAGTTGTATAATTAGTGTTATACTACATACCATTACCAAAAGTCATCTATGTAAATCACCAGTTTATATTAATACACACATTCTAATACATTATCATTTCATCAGAGTAATGCTGGACATAAACAGCTAAAGTTTGTATATTTATTTAAGTGCTATTCCTTTAAGTTTTCCAACAAAGGAAAGAATTCAGACACAGAAGTATAGAAGTTTCTCTGTAACATGACCTGCATTTGTGGGTTATTAACTTTAAGAGAAAGAAAAAGAGAGACTGGTGAAGGAGCAAACGATTATATATATTACAAAGTAAATAACAGATGCTAGCTGTAATTAGATATGCTTAAAAGTAGTACTTCTTGTTATTTGTTACAAATAAAAGGTTAGTGTTCACAAAGCACTGTGGTATAAGAGGAATAAAACATTTCAGGACATGCTTTTATTAAAAATAATCAACGTTGGGGTGAAGTAACATTTGTTGTTGTGTTTGTGATTATTTTCCTATAACAGCATGCATCAACCTATTTTATTTCTTATTTAATACAGAGGGGAAAAAATGTCATTCCTATACTTGCATAAGTTCAGTTTAAAGTTGACAGACTTCTTTTCTTTATAATGATTCTCTGAATGCAAATTCAATAAGCTAGGTTTAACAGGTGACGCAACAAAAATGCTCAGATTACTTAAAGATTGGACTGTACATAATGCCATACATGCCAGCCAAGATTAGAATGGAAGGAAAAATAAACTGAATATGTTGAAAGATTAATGCTTAGACAGTTTTGTAGAAGCCATCGAAAGCATTTTATGTTCTGAATGTTTATGTTTTTGAAAATGGGAGTTGTATGTTTTCTTGGCTGCGCTCCGTGGCTTGGCAACATCATGTGGGTGGATGAAGTAGGGATTGGCATGTACAAGAGTTTGCACTTGGGCTAGATATACTTTAAGTCACAGACGAGTAAGTGTGAGGATAAATGATTACTTCTATCTCATTGCAGTGTGGGGGTGTGTTTCCGTGCTTGCGTTTGTATGGGTGTTGGCAGTGGTCATCCTCTTGAGTCTGAGAGTCGAGTCAATATATCCTGTCAAGATGGCTGGGTCTTCTCAGGAATAGGAGACATTCTGTCACAAACACGTCTCACTCAGTTTAAACACGGATGACACAGAGGTTCCTATTACTCAGCCGGGTGTCGAGCGTGTGCCGAGTGTTGGCTGTGTGTTGATATGGGCGTGATGCAGATACATGACAATTTGCAGCTTGTGTTGCCTATATTTAATTTGCACACTAGCAATAACTGAGATAAAATATTTAAAAAAAAAACAATTTAAGTTAGACAATTGTTAGGCAGACAGTGTTTAGCAGACTGCATTCCACATGCCATTGGAAATATGTAGAGGGGAAACCAGGTGTAAAACCTCCCATGACAGTGACAGCCATGACCAAAAATGAAAGGTCTATAATGATTATGTTTGAACGTGAACCTTTATTACTATGGGTCTGTGACCTTGTGCTAGCTCCACTGAAGATTTAGCACCACATCACCTTCTGTTTTGCTGGGCTATCATTAGCATTTCATTGCCGCTCTCAAGCACGAAGTGGAATAGCTTCATCCATGACCAGAGAGCACAAACTTAAATACACACGTTCCTGTTAACAACGCTACAGACATTGACTTGGACTTTGTCAATAAACATAGACACTCAAAATTTTTAACATAGATTTAAGATTCGAATGATTTATATGACAACAATTAATATATCTAAAAAAAATTGAAACAAATGACATGCAAGCAGGATACTTATGATTACTTTCTTTTTTTTACATTAAAACAAAGAAAATCATACTAAATACTTAGTAGTTGCATCTTTTGGACCCTGCTCCACATGAAATGGAAATACTATGGAATGATAAGTTCTTAGTACAACTACAGTAGTTTCTTTGGCTAAGATTCTCTAAAGGAAAACTCAGGCACACTTGTAGTTGTAACTTGAAGATCTAACAAAAATTTAACAGCTAATTTTTATGTTCATAGCTACATTTTTAAAGCATTCAGAAAGATTTGTTTTATAAACAACAAAGTAAGGTGTTGGCTGACAGATTCTACAAGTCCCTGGAACTATACTGTATGGATAAAAAAACAACTGATATAACAACTAAGGTAAAGATATTACCTTAGTTATTTTTTGTAAATGGAGTGGAGGTCTAATATTCTGCTCCAAAATCTCCCATAGGTGTTCAACTGGATTGAGATTGGATGCTTGTGATGGTCATAGCATGTGTTTTACATCATTTTCATCATGATCAATCCAGTCAGTGAGCCCTTATGTGGAGGTGGGCAGGTCATCCAGGAACAGAACACTCCCATCAGAAATGAAATTTTAGTCTTTGTATTGATTTGCAATGACTGTTCCCTGTATAGCGACATGTGGAACCAATCTTTCTCAGCAAAATCCTTCCTAACACCACATTTTTAGCATTTTCCAGCATTTACCTACAGCATAGCATTTTTTTAATTTAAGCTAGAGTGATTTTTTTTTTCATACATCCTTTTGTATCTATCAAAGGTAGTCCTATGACATCTTTTTATGTTATATACTGGCCCATCTGTAGACCTCTAGTCGGTCTGAATTGACCAAACTTTTTCAAACTGCTGTTACTCATTTAATTTCGGTTTCCCCAAAGCATTGTAAAGGTAAGATCATCCTAACTGAAGGAGAAAGCTCTCAAAGCAATTCTCAAGCTACCATTTAACGATAATCTTTGTCTTATGATGCTTTAGGATGTATAGACTTATAAGCCTTTAAAAGATAGCATAAGGCACTTTTCAAATGCTATTGAATTACAGCCTTTATATCTAATATATATTTAAAAATAAACAAATCAGTATACTGTAGTGTTTACGAGGGTATTCATTTATTTCAGAATATATTTTGAATGTGGTTTCACTTAAAACAACTCTTATTACACATTAAATGCCCAAAAGAAACAGTTTTTATTTAGAATGACACAGCCAGCAAGTACCCAGCCTATTTAGGAAAACTGTTTGTTTTGTCACCTCTGAGGTCACATGCGGTTTTAAGCCACCTGTTTACAAGGTGAGGTCCCATAAATGTTTAAATAAATAGATAGACTTGATGGGTTAATTATTAAAAAAAATAAACACAGCTACTCCATGCTTGTTTTCAGTGCTTAATTTGCTGGAAGCGCCAGTGCATTAAAATTATTTTATTATGAGACAGATTACCAATGATCCATGTAGCTAAGCTGTCCAACCAAATTAAGGTAATGTCTTAACTTTATATGCCTGGGATTTCTGTTATTCAATCATTTTCAGATGTTGTCACGTCTTGTTTTGCTGAGAGGTTTTTTTTGCCATTTCAGCTGGCAAAACACAAAACTTGAAGTACAATTACCTGCTGAAAATTGCTACTGCTTAGACTAGGCTCTTTAAGACAGATGAAGGACCACTCTGCCAAGAGCTGAAGTCAGCAGACCTGGCAATAGAACAAAGATTTTAGGAGGTAAAGTCTTACACTGCTACCCTGACACCAGTAACTCAGTGTTACCATACCTTGCAAAAACGGAGACCACCTCTGGATTTAACTAGAGACATATCTCAAATAACCCATTCCATTACATAGCACAGAAGGTTTATTACGCTCTAGGGTCCATTAAATTGTCGTCACCAAAGTCACCTGGTTAGTAAATTTTTTTATATTGAATTTTCAAAGACTGTTAGGGTATGAATAAAACTGGAGTTACAAGGTGTGATATTTGGCCCAATTTTATTTCAGAGACAAAAACACTTTGCAAAATAAGCCTTTGTTTGTAAGTTGAAATCAGCAGTCTTCAAATGAATAATGTGACACGCTCAACAGCAGCTGATTTAGCACCACTGTGACCAAAGACAGCTGACGGAATTTTGGCAGGATTAGAAAATTTTGATTAAAATCTCAGTGTGACCACTGCTACCAGATGAGCCATGCTCTGAAAACAACTAAATAGTAGGACATATAAGGATTATGAGAAATTCACAGGACATCTACAAATAGAAATACTAACAGAAGTAATTACATAAATTACTATACATTCTCCACCAAAGGTATTAGAAAACCAAAGACCTTTGCTATTTTTTGCTATATGCTGAAGATATTTGGGTTTGAGTTCAAAAGATGAATATTAGATGAATGATATAGTACATCTATATATGTTCAACAATGTAGAACATGGCATCATTGGTGGCAGACTGCACAATTTTAGGTCAGCAAAATAATATAACTACATCTTTTCAGCAACCCAATGACATCACCGAAATATTGCATTTTTCTTTGGTAATGCTTCCAGGCTTGCAGCAGCTTCTTTCAGTTTGTTTGTTTTGTCTGTTTTTTTGGGTGTTTTCTTCCTTCAGGAGGTGAAATGCATTGTCATTTGGGTTAAAGGTTTTGTGGCAGTGTGTTTTTGGTCATTGTCTTGCTAAATAATGAAGCTCTTCCCAATTAGATTGGATGCAATTCTATACAAATTGGCAGAATGAATGTTTCTATCTGCTAAAACTTCTAAATTCATTCTGCTGATACCATCACAATTTACATCAACAATGAAAAAATAGTGGTTTCCAACTTTTGTGGCTCATCTTTGCAAATTCCATTCTGATCTTCCAAATCTTACTGCTTATGAATGGTGTGCATCTTGTGGTATGGTATGTGGTACCTTTACCCCTGCCCTATGAAGGTTATTGATGTCACTGATTTGTGTTCATTTCCTTGGCTGACCTGTTTGATGTCTGGTTGTTACCACATCAGTGATTTCTTTCTTTTTTTAGGCCATTCCAAATTGTTGCCCAATGCTTGTACAATAGTGGTGATAATTGTTCCATTTTTTCCTCTGCTTTCTCTGGTCCTCATGTTGGTTTATCCATTTTAACAAATGCAGTCTTGCCAGGTGAAATCCAGGACTCATACTTAGACATTCAGAGGTTTCAATTATTTAAAAATAAACCAATCAATCAAGGCTCACCTGGCTAACAAGGAAAACCCATCAGTCACATGTTCCATTATTTATGCACATGATTGGGTGGGTTTAAACAAAAGTTGCTATGTTTGAAATTCTTTAACCAATCTAGTTATAAATATCATGGGAAAATAGCTGAACTTCTGGTCTATTGCCTCATATCCCTTTTGTGAATGGAAATCAATGTCTTTAAATACAAAAACAAACAACAACAACAACATTGAATTGGCATTGTTGTTCCAATAATTTTAGGTGGCTATACCTTAGCTTACATGCCTGGTCCGGATAATATTGTTAGCTGAATTAAAGAGGACAAGGTGGAATGGCCATTCTTTAGACACAGCATTTTTAGGCATATTATTATTACTATATTATTATACTAAAAGATTGTTCATGTTTATGTGACTCCATTTTTGACCTGCACAAGGTTAGTGCTGAATGATGATTTAAGCATAATGACTACTTTTCTTTAATTTTAGGTTTAACGTTAGAAGATGTTCATTGTATAATTTGACTTGGAGAACATGTTATCATACAGTCTGTCATAGAATTCAACCAAGATTTTATCAGGATCAACTAATAATAATCTTTAAAATCTATTCCACGTCAAATTATACTTGTGCCAAATGTTGAATTGCACAATGTATTAATACCAGCAAGTTAATACTAAAATAATAACTAAAGAAGTAAAACTATTATGTATAGTATAGTATTATGTATAGTATATTAAGTACAAGTGTGCACTGTTTATGTTTGCTAAAAAATTCTCCTAACATTTGATTCTTTATACCTTGTCTTTAGGATCTTCCTCTCCAACTGGCCTCCCAAATAATATAATCATTTAGCAGCCATGGCAGTTGCAACAACCAATCCTCAATCTTGAGCCAAGGGCTTCTTGGAAAGAAATGCATGGAAATGTCATTGAGCCTTATTAATGTGAAATGTAGTCGAGTGACTGAATTACAGAAGGAACACACAATCATGTCTGCCATTGGGCGTGGTGCTAGTTTAACTACTTTCATCATTTTTTTTTCCTGTAGACATTAATGCCACCGCTCTCTTGTTTTGCACCACATAGATTCAGTAAACAATATGAAACTCTAATGAGATTTTCTTTGCTGTTGTGTAATTAAAAGTACTAAAAGTAAACAAAAGCTGATGACAACTCAATTGTGTACTTGGCAAGCTGGCATGAATGAAATTAGCTTATAAGACAGAGTGGCAAAAAAGAAAGGAAACTCCATTGTGTGGTTGCTTGACTCATTTGAAGAGATGAATGTTTGCCAGACAGAGAGAGTGGGGCCTTTCTTTGAATAAAAAGCAATCTGGTAATGATTTTGCTTGACTGTGAAGAATCCAGGAATAAGTTAAATTTACATGATCAATATGCTGAGTTGTCATAGTGCAACTGGAACTGCTTTACTTTAACCCCTTTAGTGAATGCATTAGTTCAAAATCAAGCAACAATATACTGTAAGTAATGTTAAAGTAATTCAAGAATTTAAAAAATTAATACAACAATTATGTATTAACTAATGTTTAAATAAACATTTATCAAGTATATAGTTTAACTAATGCTTATCTCAAATAAAAATAGCAAATAAAAATGACATTTTAAACGTTATACTGTATACTCACTATTCAGTTTTACATCAGAAATCCATTGGAATCTTTTTGTGGAACTGCCACAAACATAATTTTTTTAAATAAACATATAAACATTTGTTTATATTGTCATTGTGAACTTCATTATTCATAAATAATAAAAAAAAAGAACAGAAGAACAGAAAACGTGAATTACTTTAACATTAAATATGATTTATTAATTTTATAATGTATGATTTAAATACATAGATGACATAATTGGTCAAGATATCATAATGTGATTTGAAATAAATATAAATACATTCCTGGGAATGAACAGATAATGTTAACAGAGTGTATGTTTGAAGCTAGATGCATTTGGAGGGGGATCATGCGGGATGTGCAAATAAAGGTTTTTTACTTCTTTACTTTTTTTTTCCAGTGACAAGGAGGATGCGATCCAATGCTTTGGATGTGAAGCTTGTGAGACAAACAAAGACCGCATTTATTCATTTATCCTTTGTAACTGCCTGGTCAGGGTCACAGTGGTTTAAACTAGTTTAAATGACAACTAGTTTGTTTATATTTCTGGAAATTTCAGGCATATATTGTATGAGCGGGATTAGAATATGTCCCACACATAAGTCTAGTTGATACCAGTTATGATCATGAGTGATGTCACTGAATGGATTTAATTAGGCACAGATACAGACAGTGGCATTATGTTATCCCTAACTATACGACCAAAGATTTGTGGACATCTAACCATCACAACCAGTTTGCTGTTATAAAAGCTGCACTCTTTTGAGAAGGCTTTCCAATTCTTCCTTAGCATTAGTGAGGTCAGTCACTGATGTTTGATGAGAAGACCTGGGGTGCTGACCTAAAGGTGTTCAGGTCAGGGCTCTGTTCAGGTCACTCAAGTATTTCCACTTCATCCTTTGCAAACCATGTCATCATGGACCTCACTTTGTTCATATGAACATTGTCATGCTGAAACGTGTTTAGGTTCCAGTGATGGGAATTTGCAATGGTACAGTATTTGAAGTCATTCCAGACGATCATGTGACTCCAAATGATGATCACATGGGAGTGATGTTCAGGCATCCACAAACTTTCAGCCTTATAGTGTACCTTTCCTATTTGTTTCATTGTACTTACTGGCTCATTCATAGTACTTACTGAAAGAATAACTGACTTTTTAGTGTTAAATACACAAGCAATGAGAGACCCCCTTCTGCTTAAACTCACTGTCAAATTTGCCCTTGTGTTTGTGTTCTCCAATAATTCAAGGGGGTAAAATGATTTGAAGAGTGAAAGAATAATTTACAACAGCATAGAGTTTTGACAAGCTGCTTAGGTATAATGTGGTCTTTGGTACAAATTTGAATGTGTGTGTGTGTGTGTGAAAGAGAGAGAGAGTGTGTTAGCATTCGAGAACGAGTGGGAATGAGTCACAGAGGAGAGCTACTAAACCATTACTCATCTCTGTATGAGACCCCTCATTATTTGTGGAAATTGCAAACAGCAGTGCTCTCTAGGCAACATCAAGACGGGATCTCTACGCAAACTCTTGGAACAGCAAACTTTCTAAAGCACTTGAGACCAAGCATGGGTATACTGTACACCATATAAATGTGTATTCTCATGTGTGCTGAGTTGCTCATAAACATGGCAGAGAAAGTGGTGACATGTTAACCATACAACTGCACTGCAAATGTACAACAGCTGACTGAAAAAAAAAATATTCACAATGCCTTTTTTATATCATAAGTAGAATGATATGAGTTTGGCAACATGCATGTGTACACAAGTTGTTGCACATCATTTGTGGTGTGAACTCATCTATTTGTTTATGGCTTGTAATGCTTTTCAGGACAGCAGGCTTAGAACAATAACCCCTTTCTCCCCACACACATTTTCTTTCCACTCACTTTAGCTTGGCCTCAGCTTTTTTGCTCACTTACAGTAAGCTTTGGCTCTCTTTATCATGCCAGATGCACTCCTTCCCATCTTTCCTACGTCTTTTTCCTGGGATCTGTGCGTATGTGCCGGGGCAAATGGGTGTAACGTATTGCATCATCAGCACACGGAGAGCCTGAAGAAAATCACAGTGGGGTGATTACACAGTACTGTTTACAGAGGGCATGACAAACAGCGAAGGCTTAATGCTTCAGTATTAGCTCCAAACTGCTTGATTTTTAAAAGCCACTCTCAATATTTTTAACTAGAACTGAGTCATGTATCTCTATTGTAAGATTTTGCACTCAAGAAATGCAAATCATAGGTTGGAATAAACCAAAATAAATGAATGCAGACAAACATTAAAGAAGTAAATCTTTTGCCTAGTTTTATTACTGTGTTTTTAAAGATTATAGCAGTAGTGTAATGTATGCATATAATATG
>JAOTRN010000028.1:7455666-7476314 GCA_028566695.1 Bagroides melapterus
TAATGCAGACATCCTAAACTTATAGAACAAAATTTGTACTACAGATAATATGGTGCCTAAGACTTTTGCACAGTACTGTACATTGAACCATCTAGGAGAAAAAAAACCCCCACTATGTTTCACATATGGAGAACATTATGTTTTATCAAAACATTCTGATTACACTTCTGATGTATAGATGAGGATTTATTCCATTTTGATTTGGTTAACAGCTTCTGTTTAAACTCAATGATTCATTCAGCAGATCTTATACATTTTAAAATTTTCATCAACACAGAAATGAACTTTAGCTATTCATTGTGTGATGTGCAACTAAATATATATAATATATATATATTCATTATTTGTACAGGTGATGTATTCTTTGCACCTACAACAAATAAGATGACCTTCGAGGAAGCCAAGTCTGAGTGTGAACAAAGAAATGCCGTCTTGGCCTCACCTGGTCAGCTCCACTCGGCCTGGAGAAAAGGTCTAGATCGCTGTGACTACGGCTGGCTTTCTGACGGAAGTGCCCGTCACCCTGTTGCCATACCCAGAACACAATGTGGTGGAGGTTTGCTTGGAGTTCGCACCATGTACCGGTACCGCAACCAGACAGGCTTTCCTGACCCCAACGTGAAACTTGGAGCTTACTGCTTCATGGGTATAAACCTTTTCATTCTACAATCTCCACTAATCTCTTTAAGTATCATTTTCTGTCAGACAATTCACAGCTGCTAGCCAATCATTCCTATTGCGCAACCACAGACTACCAGAGACAACCAGAGGCAAATACTTTCACATTTTCACCAGGCAATCAGTGCGGCATCAGTATTTGAACTTGCGATGATAGAGCGAGCAAAGAGTTGTGCCACTTAGATGTTATTATCCAGTATATGCATGAAGTACAAGAAGCATTTAGACGAAACACAGGACAATTGTTTAACCAGAGCTCCAGATTTTCTTGATGTCATTTCTTAGAGTGTACGTAATCTCTTCCCCACCCTTACAAGCACTCTCACTCCCAGACACACGCACCCACCCACCTACACACACACACACACACACACACACACACACACAATGGCGTGCATTTCACTTACTCAATAGCTCTCCCCTTTCCCACATCAGTGACATTAAATCCAGGCAGAAGCTTGGACTGTGTCTGCATCTAAGCACATTGTTTGTTAAGTTGAAAGACTAAAAGTAGCTGGAAAAGTTTATATAAGTTTTAATAGACTCGGTGTGTGTGTGTGTGTCTGTGTCTGTGTGTACAGTGATTCCTTGAGCTCACTCCATTTAACTTTGGGCTTTCACATGTTTCCTGGGAAACCAAATTGGGCTTGGTTAACAGGAAACTTTACTCATTTCTGTTAAGGCTAACTTCTTCAGGCAATTTATTATTCCACAGTATTAATCTCACTAAATAACCCATTTAGGACTTATTCAGTGATGAATATTCGTAATATTCAAAAGCAAAATTCCATTTTTCAGTACGGCAACGGGTTGCAATTCTTCTGTAAGTCACTTTCTCTTGAATGCCCCGGAGCCCCTTTTAAGTCTTTAAACAGTGTGAAAAAGGGCTTAGATGCCCCTCTTTAACCTTTATTCTTCTGTCCACCTCTCATTTCCTCAACCAGTCTCTCCCTCCTCTTTGTCACTCATGCTCATGGTTATCAGGACAGACTCGGAGATAATGGATAGAGCTACTGCTATGGCTCCCAAATTAACAAGTCTTGCTGACCTCTGCCCTGGTGTGGGGGCTCTATCTTTTCAACCGTGGCTAATTTAGATAACTTGCCTCCTGCTAGGAAGGGCGCTCATCCAGAATGGCAGCCTGCTGTGATAAATATTGGACCCCAGGGGTCACCCAAAAACAGGACGCTGTGACCTGCTTGTTTGTTTGTCTATTTTAGGTCAGTCTCAGGTCCATGTGGTTTTAAGTGCTGTTTATCGTTTACATAGTGGCCATGGCCAGTATGTACTCTTATTTCTTATAAAGCCATATCCACTCTCTCCCAAAAATGAATTCTGAAAGCTTAAATACTCTTTGACTGGAACAAACCAATGTCTGGGTTTTTTTTTTATTTTTTGGAAAGGAAAAGAATGCCTTGCACCTTACATCAGATATAGCTGGAGAAATAGGGGGAGGGTATTGTACTTAATTCATAACAGCTGGAGTGTTGGTTACAGACCATGTCACTTTACAGCAAAGAGATTTCCATACACATAAACCCATGAAAAGATATACAAGCGATTATTTGAAAACATTACAAGATCTTGGGTTTCATTTAATTTAACGTTCAGCCAAATGTGGTCAGTCATTTTAAGCAGCAGAGTAAGAAAAGCATAAAAGCTAAAAATAGAGAGACTAAGTACGTCTTGTTTGAATCTGTCAAAATGAATTAGTTCGATAAAAAAAGATGTTTTATTCTTAGGATCATTGCGAACACAAAAACGTACCATATTCATGAAACTTTGCCATGTAGTAATATGGTGCAGAGCATGCTAGAGACAAATGGGTCTTTGATTGAATACATTATTAAGAAGTGCGGTTAGATGTGCTGTTGAGATACAAGCTCCTCTCATATGTAATGCTGAATATATCCAATCAAGCTAGTACAGACATTCAAGAGGAAACATGTTAGAAGGTAAATGGTGAAAATAAACAGAATGACACACATGCTGTGGTCATGCACACAGAATGCATTTACTCTTTGGCAGGCTTTCCAGCTATATACACTCTAGACACAAAATGTGTGCTACACTGTGTAACTTTGGTCTAAACCATGCTAAACAGTATATAAGCCATATTCGATGGTTTGTTTATAAAGCATGACAAACTCCAAATTTATAGCACTTAGCGGTTTTATAAGTTTAACAACTAAACTTTATATAGGTGCTAATTACGTCAGATCGCAATACAAGCAAACACACATTGTTTAAAATGTTGAAAAATCTCTTTTGCACTGTAATTATTGCATTATCACAATTTCTTACTTGTACAAGTATGTAGGGTTGTTAACATTTCAAGAATAATCGTTTGAAAATGGGCAGAAACATAAAACACAGAGAGAGAAAACGAATCTGGAGCACAGCCCAGGAGATGCTATATGACCTTGTATCGAGTAGAAATCCAATTGAGAATGTTATTGATGATGTTATAAGTTCTAAATATATTGGATGTTTTATTAATAGAATTTCCTAATGGATTTGGAAGGATTTCTAGAGTGTGCATAGAACAAAGTTTTAAATGTTTTACCAGCAAATATGTCGAAGAAGGTATTTATTGTAACACTGATTAGAAACTTATGAGCGACTGACAAACAAAATATTTTGGTGCAAACTGGCCTTAAGTTGACACCTCGTACGCCAGTATATTGCAGCCACACAAAATGCCTATAGCATATATAACAACTACAGAATAATTGTACCAACATGAAAATCGATCATACAGAGTCCATAAGCCAAAGCATTATGGAGCTCAGTTTTATAAGAAAGCCTCCTTTTCAATTAGACTGTCTGAATAATATCACATTTGTTTTTGTCTATATTAAATTCTTAACGTTTGTATAATTTAAACACTTGTACAGGACAGCAGAGATATAACAAATTAAAATACAGAACCCCAGTTTAAAAAAAAAAAAAAAGGTTTGGCATTGTATGGGGAAAAAACTGCTTTGACTAAACTGTATTTGAGGCTGAGGCGGTGATTAGTAAATGAGATACAGGTGATTGTGATCAGTATGCTGGCGAAATTAAGTGGGTTGGCCAAGAGGGGGCGTGGTGGCCTAGTATTATGGGAAATGGAGTTTCCAGAGGATAGGATGATAGTAACAATGGCATGTAAAATACCGCACAAAAGTAAATATAAACTTATTAAAGATAACATTTTGTACAAAGAATCTACAAAACACTAAATATAATGTTTTACTAAAATTCATTAAATATTCCAGGAGGTCTTAATGCACACATTTTTCCAATTTTGATATAGCATTTAAATAATTTGCTTTGTTGGAGTTTGATGTTTTTTTATTTCCCAAGCTGCCTCATAGACATCATGTCTGGTGAGGAAATATAATGCACAAATTTGACCAATCAGATTCAAGCATTTAAATAATAGTATCAGGATGTGACTTGTCTGAAGAATCTAGAAATCCTGGCACTGTATTGTGGATTACTTTATTATGACACAGTGTTCCTATAACAAACTGTTTTCTTACGTATTTATTAGCCACTGGCCTTTTGTACTTTTGTACCCCTGTAATACAATGCCAACTTTATAACAGTCATTCACTAGAAGAACAAACCTATTCTTCCTCTGTTCTGTGACTGAAAGCTGTGCTTTTGTGATGTTTACAGTGGATTAGAAAATATTTCTGTGTTTAATTTTAGGTTATGAGTTTCTGAACAACCAGACAACATGGGTGGATGTCACAGTTGAGGGTGTCACCACCTCACCCTCAATAGCCACTTCGACCGCAGCCCAGACTGCTCTCTCTGAATCCTCCCTAGAGCCAAAGGAATTAATTTACTCACAGACCACCAGAGATGACTCTGAGGACCAGGTCCTGACAGACTCTCCTTTCATGTTTTCCACCAGCATGGCCCCATCAAGCAGTTCTGACTCACCAAGTAGCCAGCATGTAACAGCTATCACAGAGGATTTAAAAGTCGATGACTCAGTAACCACTCTCACATACAGAAATGTGACGGAAACTCAAGATAACGAATTGCTCAAAGTATCCACAACAGCTGGTCCTGATGTCCCGGAGACTCCATCAGACAAATCGGAAGATACCAGTGGAATTGAAGTAGGTACAATTCCACCTGATGTTTTAATCTTAGCCTCTCAAAGCACAGAGCCAATGTTTGCACTGGGGAAAACAGAAGAATCAGTTCTGGAAAAGGATAAACCAGATCCTACAAAGTTAATCATGTTTGTTGAAGCTTCACAGTCTAGTACAACAAAGGCTGACCGTATTATGCCTAACATTACCACTGTTCATCTTGCCACCGTAACTGACATAAGCCCTACAGAGGTAATTCAGTCTACAGTTTTTGATGATTATGACAGCCGTGAGAAAGAGACTGAAATTGGTGTTATGGCTGGACCTCCATCCAGACAACCAATCACTGAAGTGTCAGATCCCACAGATGGACTTAGTATCATGGCAGTTACAACTGAGGCAACTGTCACATTCACAACTGATACAATACAACCCAGTACAACTCATTCTGACGATACAACATCGGCATCATCGGCAACTGTAGAAGGATCATCGGCAACTGTAGAAGGATCATCGGCAACTGTAGAAGGATCAGTATCGTGTACTTCAGAACTGCTTGATGAAGACATCTCAACGGTGATACCTTCTCCAGAAAAAAGCACTAAAAATTGTACAGATGCCCCATCAGTTCAAGTGATCATCATTAACATTCATGATCAGAATGGAACAGGTAAGGCCCTTGTAATTTTTTACTTATTATACCCTGTTACTTCAAATCCATGAAAATATTATATTTGTTTGTTCGAGCATTGACATTTGGTTAAGTCAACCAGCTGTACGTACTTTGTGTGTGATGTTTGCTTTCGACAAATATCAGATTAAAACTCAATCACTATTGTATAGTATAGCCCTTAGGAGGCTTAATAAATAATCTACATATTATTTATGGCCTTGCTCTTCAGGGTACTGAATATCTGGACTTTCTGCCAAATTACTTTATGCAGAGATGAGTTACAGGGTAGTTAATACAGAAATGACTCACATCGATCTTCAGACCTCACACATAATGTCAAACATAATGAAAGTACAGAAATGCTATTTAAAGAATTGCACAAGAGTTATGCGTTATAGGGCGAGTTATATAGTTAAAGGGTGGGGTTTGCCTAAAATGTAGGCAAGTCTCAAACTCACTGCCCAACTAAAATCCCAAATTTAAAGAATGATAAAATAGCCTACAGTGGCCACACTGGTTAGGATTTCATGACCTCGATTTTAAATCACATAGAGTGAAATTTAATTGAGCCATGCACATAGAACTATTACAGTAGTGACCTAAAATTAAATCAAACACAATATAAAAATAAATATGGGAAGGTAACATACAAATACCTACACGTATAAAAATAAAGAGGGGAAGGTAATGTCCTCATCAGCCCTGTAATGAGACAAGGTAAAGAGGCAAGTATTTGAATTTCACTGCCATGCTAAAGACCTGATTTAATGAGGCCTCATTGGATTTTATTTGAAGATTTGATGAGGTCTCTCCACAGGATCATTTTGCAAGTGTGCTTTGTTCCGGAGATTTTGAGATTAATCAAAGCGCTCCTTAGACATGGCACTCGTCTGTTCACACTTAGTGTTAAACCACAGTCAGCTACTTTAAAATCCTGCCATCGTGTCAGTTTACTTGGACTGTATTTAAAGATTGGTCCAAAACTGGTTTGTTTGGCTAGTGTGTAAACTTGATTAGTTATCTTATATGACAGATATGTTTCATAAAGTTCCTTATTGTGTACACAGAGTAGGCTATATTTTAATTTAACTGCTAGTTATATACTGTATATAACTGTCTATGTAATAAATAAATAAAATCTACAATCTAAATAGCTCCCATTTGCATCCATGTAAAAATGTTTTCATATAAATGTAAATATTTTAGACTGTCTATGCTATTCAAAAAATTGTTGTTGATCAAAAAATTTGTATCAAATGAACTGTTTTAAATCTTAAAGAATTCTATGCTTTTTTGACAGCTTTTACAGTTATCTAGCTACACTAACAGTTTTAGAAGTAGACCTAACACCTTTAGCTGCCAGCTGTTAGTTTCCAGCTTTTGCATAGCTCATTTTGTCCAAGAGTGGAAGAGACAGCACACATGTTCTCATTGGTTTTTCTGCCTCTCTGGTTTCTGGAGGTTTGGCAAAAAAAACAAATCTTGGCACGCTACCTGAATAAGCACAGATGCCTATTAGCACACTAACGACTGGCCGCCACAACAAGGCTGATGTCACCACCAGAGTAATGTCACCCCTCTCTGTAAGGACAGCTGAACAGTGAGCTTGTAAGGAAAAGTGTTTACTGCTTTTTATTGGCCATGACTGGGTGTGCCCGTGACATCGTAATGAGTTAGCCAGATTTTTAGTTGATGTATAAACACCAATGTGAAATGTTATCACTGTCCCTGTGCATTGTCTTATTAAACATTTATTTCCATTTTAAGGTTGTGCAATTAGTCAATTATGTAGAAAATACAGGATGTATCCTTAATAGAATTGTTAAGATATTTCTAAACAAAGCACAAGAAGTAGCAAAAAATTATGGTCATAAATGGTGGCTGGACTATTCCCTTAACAGTTCATGTGTTACTGATGTAATGGTTTGAGCACAAGGGTGTATTTGTCTCACTGCCACAAAACACCTAGCTTTATGATCATGACCCAGGCTGTTTTATGTGACTTTAATTAGCAGACACATGATATGACAACAGAGTCAACATTGCTGTTCTGTTTCTGGATGCTGAGAAGGAAAAAATCAAACATGAAACACGTGTCTACATCAGAGTGATAATAGGGATAAACTTACTCAAGGAACTGATGTGGAAGCTTGGCAAAGCAGGGATTTCAAGCTAGTCAGTAGTCAGCTCTGGTTTTGACTGTCAATAAGCAAGGTTTTATGCTTTTGTAAACCAGATAGATGATAAATTTCTTTGACACTGAATATATTATCATTTGCCTGTACAACAATATGTGACACATAGACAGTGTGACAATGTAATCACTACCTGAAAAGTGAACCTCACTCATTATATTTATCCTAGGACTTTCAAGAATGTTTCTTAAGGTTATTTGGGTTATTCATCTTCTTCTTCATCTTTTTATTTATTTATTTTTTTTACATTATTTTTATATGATAGTGTTTTTGTGATTAAGGAGCGCCATTCATATATCAGTGATGGATCTGTATAACCAAGAAAGACCCATAATTAATGAGAACGGTATTAATTTTTTGTCGGAAAAAAATCAATAAATGTATCACCATTATTCATCTAATGGTTGAGGAAGAATGTAGAACATTGTTTATCTTGTGTCTGACCTACTTGAGTTCTCAAACCAGTGATGTGTTGTCTCACTGTGTTTGCCTCTATATTCAGTGTTGTCCATTCCTTAGCTGATTTAAATAAAGAGTCATAATACAGTTTATTATAAATACTGTATGCAAGCTATATTAAATATATACCTAATTTTTTTCTATAGCAAATCTGGAGTCTCTGATACCCCAGCTTTCAATTATTCCTGAAGTTCCAAGTAAGCCCATTCCCTCCCCTGTGGATGGTGAGCCTATCTGGACCAGAGAACAGTCTACATTTGATATCTCCTCTACTGCAGCCACCGGCACACCAACACTCAGTTTTATAAATGGCAAACATGAGGTGAGCGTTGAGCCTGAGAACTCTGATGCTGAAAAAGAGGCAAGAGGAGATGTGTTCGAGAGCGTGTCCGCTACACTTCAAAACCTAACAGAAACAGAAGAAAAAGTAGAGACATCATCCAGTTTTGATTACTCACATTTAGACCTTGGTGCAACACAAGATGGGTCACTTGAGCCACAATATGAACCAATAATTGTAGAGTCTACTCCGCCATCGTCTCTAGTGACAGATCCTGAAGATGAGACTCTCATGGAGGAGCTGTCTGTGTTTCCAACAAATGCTTCAACAACTATCTCAGACGTTGTACCGTCTAAGTCAATAGAAACCAATGAGGAAATTTCTCTTACTACTGAAGATGGGTCTGGGCAGGAAATGGCTGCTATACAAGTAGTACAAGTGACACCAAAAATTACAATTTTAGAAGCAACAGAAGGTGACATGTTAGACCACACAATGGATGCAAGTGAAAAGAAACCATTACTGCCCTCTCAGACAGACACCACAGATATTTCTTCAGACAACTGGACTTTAGAGTCAGGAATGAAAGAGTATGCTTTTACTACAGAGACACCTTTGTCTGCAACACATCAGACAGACAGTATGTCCACACCTGCCACTGTTGAAAAGCAAGCTATTTCAAAAAGCACAATGATTACATCTACACCAGACGTAGAAATCACTTCATCAACATCCTTTTTTATACCTGAAGAAGAAGGATCAGGTAGTGAAACCCATGATTTCATTTTTACAAAGCCTACATTACAAGGTACTGTAACCCTCAGTCCAACAATGCCAGAAACTTTGGTGCTCCAAACAGAAGAAACAGAATTTGCAAAACCATCAGAGGTTAATATTACTGATTCCTCAGAAAAAATATTCTCCACACAAGAAGAAAAACATTTAGAAGAGGTATCAGCTAAAAGCACTGTACCTACAGAGGAGAATACAAGTAAAGATGTGCCAAAGTTTCCATTTTCTGAAGCTGATGGCTCAGGAGATTCTCAATTCTCAACAGTTTTTCCTTTGCATACTACAACCAATTCTGAACAAAGTATTACCCCAACAGCTGTTTATACAGTTCAGAGTGTTGATGAAACAGAGTCAGTAAAGATAATTTCAGAGGAAATGGAAGCAAGCCAAGCTACTGTATCAAGTAGTTATATTGCTGTGAAGACAACAGAAGCAGTGCAGCTGAGCAGTAGTTCTGATTTTGTACAAGAGTCCTTCACTGCTACAGTTCAAGGTGTGATGTCAGAGGAAGGTTCAGGTGACCAGAGGCCTGACAGCCCAGCATTTGAGGTAGTAGCAACAACAGTGCCTCCAAAGTCATCTGAAGTGCCTATCACTGATGCCTCTGAAATTGTCTTCTCAACAGAGAGCTCAGAAAAGAAAACAACTGATCAGTCCATAAGCAAAGGGTCACTATTGCTCTTCCCAGATACAGAAGGTTCCGGTAATCAAATAACTGATGCATTTACCACAACCACTGTATCACCTTACATAGATTATTACATATCCTTGATACCAGTGTGGGATGGCACACTGTTACCTCACTCAGAAGATGCATTACTGGGGAGGACTTCAGAGAGCCCAGCAACTGCATATAGTATTACCAAAACCGTCCCATCTACACAGGAAGTCACCAGAGAGCAAGAAAGTACTACAATGATCACAAGTCCTGTGTCCACACTTATTCCTGCCCTTTCCTCGTCAGGTGGAACAACAGTAACATTGAAAACGGATCGCACAACTGAAGCAGAAACTAAAAAGCCATCGTCAGCTACGATAAGTGATGATGTCACCTCAATCTTATTACATTCTGCACCAGTGGATGACTTTTCTGGTGACAGCATTCTTGATCAATTGAGCACAACCTCTATTATGCCGATGCATAGTGCAGTTACAGATGACCAGGACATGGCAACAAGAAAAACGACACAGGGTGAAACAAAAGAGAGCATTTCTATTACTACAGCAAGAGCTTTTACAGTTGACCACACACAATCAGCTGCAATAGAGCCTAGCTCAACAGAGATGCAAACAACACCAGAGACAACTGACACATCTGGAACTAGTCATTACAAAACAGAGTCCCACTTAGATATTGGATATGTAGAAACCTCAACTACAGTATCTAAAGAATCATTTATTACTTCTGATTCAACACAAGAAACACCACAGTCAGAGGGTTCTGGTGAAGAAAGTGGTGAGTTTGAGGATGGTAGTTCTGGTGATTTCTCTAATACAGTTGTTGAGTCCACTCCTCCTTCACAAGCTCCAGCTACAAAAGATATATTAACAACAAAATCAGAGGTAGTTGTGGGAACAGATTTGCCAGTACACCCAGATGTTATGGAGGTATCATCAGAATTTGCCCACTCAGCAGGTACAATCGTTACCTTTACAGAGGGTTCTGGTGACCAGAATGAAGATATCCTTAACACTGTCACCTCACCAACATTATCAAGTACATCTCAGCTGTCTCACTTAGAGAGTATACCTAATGCCACATATTTTACTTCAACAGCTATTGACATGGAAACAGATCAAAACACTTCCATACTTGAAGGTTCTGCTGACAGAATGATGGAAACAACTGAAGCAAGTAAAGAATATTCTGTAAGAACTGATGAGGCAGAAATTAGCTACACAAAGAGCACTTCAGATTACTCAAATGTTGAAACGGCTACACTGTCCACAAAGTTACCATCAGTATCTAGTTCACAAATATCATTACAAACAGAATTAACGGCTTCTGCTTTGGAGTCTGGTAGTGGTGATACAGAGGACACTGCTACTGAAAATGAAGGGGCTGATGATGATGGTTCTGGTGATCTTGTATCCACTCTCGTTGAGTCATTTCCACCTCCTGTCAGTCCTACAATGGAACAAGTAACGACGACATTAGTCACAGGAATTGAAAGCGAGGGTACAGTAGGTTATCAAGGATCAGAAGTGACAACAACTGAAGTAAATACAGATTCTGTGAAAACAGATGAGACTGAAACCAGTGAACATAAAACTACACTAGATCACCTAAGTGTTGATACTTCTACTCAGTCTATATTGTTCAAATCTGAATCTACTTCAGCAATGCCTAGAACAATTCAAAAAGAAACTGTAGCTGTACCTTCAGAGGCTGGTAGTGGCGACATGGAGGATACTACATCTGAAGGAACTGAAGATGAAGGCACTGAAGATGATGGTTCTGGTGCTCTTATTGAATCTGCTGCTCCCTCACAAGCTCCATTGACAGTTATAACAACAGATAAGCCTAAAGAATCAATACCTATAGGTATCAAAGACCTGCCATTGTTTGCTCCTACTTCATCTTTCACAGACTCGGTTGCCTTAACAAATGAAGATAGTTTTGGCGCCCAGTCAGCTGTAACATCTGTGCCAGTGATGTTAGGCACAGATTCAAACTATCTGACATCAAAGCATGTTGACACTGATTCAGACACTGATGTGACTACTCCAGTTTTCTCTGTCAGATACCAAGATAGTACAGATAAAGAAGTTACAACAGTTGTTCCATCTAGTAGTGAGATTAGATCTAGCAAAATTACCACAAGGCTTCATGATACCAAATCAATTACAAGCCCTGTTATCATATTCACAGAAGAGATAAAAGATGAAGATGAACTTTTCTCAACAGTTACAGACAGCATGAAAGACCATAGCACTAAAACACAATTTATTACCAAGGACGATATGATCATTGACGCAGATACTGTTTCAGGGTTGGAACCCTCATCACCTTTTGACTCCACAATCAACACAGAGGAAGCAGCTGGCATAACAGCTGTCACCATGACACCTCAATCCTCCAGCATACTGACAGAGGAACCAGAAGGTTCTGGGACAGACAGTCCTGTGTTACCATCCTCAGATTTATACCTGCCTACTCAGTCAACCCTGGAAGGGCCAACAGATAAAGAGATAGATGTAAGTTACTCAGTAAAATCTGAGGAAACAGAAACCAAACCACCATTATCTGTGGATATCAGTGATGAAAGATTTACTACTCAAACTGTGGCTCCTTCAAAGATGAGTCCACACTTATCAACATCCGCCTATTCTACTAAAACTGCCCTGCATTCTACTCCTAGTACTAGACATTACATTACTGGAAAATCCTCTCCTAGTCAGACCACACTGCAGACTACTACAAATCAGCCTACATTTACCAATACTGATTCTATTTATGTTACCAGTCAGCATAGTCACATCATCACTAAACCCAGCCATATAACTACCACTCACCCTAAAACCATCTTGGATGTGACCACTACACAGCCAATGCCCAAGACATCTCATTCTGTTTCGATTGATAATTTCTCAGGAGACAGTGTTTCGGTAGAAGGCTCTGGAATGCAAACTTCAATACCGGGTGTGACTGCATCTACAGATACAAGCTCAACCACAATCTTAACAGCAGATGTTATTTCTGCTTTATATGGAACTGTAGCTGCAACCTCTGGGTATATTACAGATAAAACCACTGATTCCAAACAATCAGAGTTTAGTTTAGTCACCCATGAAAGTGGTACAGAGGAAGGCTCAGGTCTAATTTCGGAACATATCATTGAGATTACAACTGCAGTAGTTCCAACAGTAGTTTCACAAGACATGATACAGGATACAGTGCATAGTGAACCAGGATCCACACTTCCTTATGATGATAAATCAGTAACAGGTAGTCCATCATCTGTTATGGAGGGTTCTGGCATTGAGAGTGAGAGTGTTGTCACTACTACAAAATCTGACATCACAGAACAAACCACCAAATCTGATGTATCAGAAATAATGCAAACAGAAAGAGTTAAAGGGATATATGAGACAACAACGGATTCAGTACCAAAAAGCACAGAGATGCCATTATTTGATTCAACCATAGGAAAGACATCAAGCCCATTATTATCAGAGGAAAGCTCAGGTGATGTGGTTTCTGAAATCTTTACAGAAGAATCAACAGCTATCTCTATTCAAGTGTCAACAGATCATAGAGATTTCTCCACCACTCATTCACCTGCTGTAGTGTCACTATCTAAAGAAACCGAGAGTACAACTCATGCATCCCTAATACCCACAACATCAAGGTTCCCTCCTGAAGGACAGCGGGAAATGACACTTACAACCGAGCCTACCAAACATACTTCAACAGAAGAAGATTTGTCAACTGCAACATCAACTATGCCACTGGACAGTGATGCTGAACCTTCTTTAGTAGAATCTAAACCAGATTTTATTGATTCTGAGACTTCGGTGTATGAGAGTGAGACTCCTCTTGAAAGCACACCAGTATATGAGAGTAAGACACCAGTTGGCAGTACTGAATTGCCAAGCAATTCAGTCAAATATTCTTCACAGAGGTTAACCACTGTGTCACCTATGGAGCACTTTTCTTCTGAAGAGGTAACCACTGTCATTCCATTATCTGATGAGACATCACCATCATCACCATTGTTTGATTCAGTCACTGGATCTAAAGATGAGGAAAAAGTGTCACAGGAACAAGAGACAATTGGCAAAATTGAGGAAACTGTACTGGGGAGTCCAGATTACACCACATCCTCAGCCGATGGAATTCAAATACATTCTGTTACAACAGCTTCTCCTAAAGATATTTCTGATGACACCATATTGGTTGAGGGTTCAGCTCCCGATCCAGAGGCACTGAATGGAACACAGATACCTATACTGAACGTGGACCTAGGATACACTGTTATTGGAGAGACATATAATATTGAAGGTATGATATTATTTTGAAAAGCACATTATCAGCATTTCTTACTATGTTAATGTGCCAGCTTTTCCACATGGAGCCTTATAATCATTGCTGTGTACGTTCTCTATTTTTAAATTACAGATGACCATTCGTGTTCTGAGAACAGATGTTTGAATGGTGGCTCGTGTTTGAAAAGGGGTAATGTCCAGATTTGCAGCTGCCTACCTGGATACACTGGTGACAGATGTGAAATAGGTATTGATTAACATGCAGTGATTTACTTATTCACTTAAACAATAAATAGCACTGTAGTATTCAACGAATGACAGTTGTAAATCTTGGATCATTCTTGTAATCATTATTTAGATATTGATGAATGTCATCCCAACCCATGTCTTAATGGGGGTACGTGTGTGGATAGGACCAACGCGTTTACTTGTGTATGTCTACCAAGCTATAGAGGATCAATCTGTGAGGAAGGTAAGGACATAATTATTTGGTAATGCTGATTCACACTTTACTTAGGAAAACATGACTGTAACATGCAGTTTCCGTAGTCATCTACGAAGACTCAGATTTCCATAAGGTGTATTCGGCTTTGCCTAATAAAAAAATCAATAGTGGTATAACGGTACTATATTGAATGGCCATGTAATATACCCTGAATGCTGGAAATTTACAAGGGTGATTCATTTTGGGTGTCTAAATGCTTACAAACAGCTGCTTATAATTCTTAGGCTTCTTCCTACCCAGAACTCAAGGTTAAGCCAAGATAGATGAATCAGTGGAACTAGAACTTATTATCCTCAATAAACACAAATGTTTAAAATGCCCTTTGTAATAGCAGCTCATTAGTTTATCAGACAATTCTCACATTTAGATTTTTAACTTTTAGATAACACTTTGATATGTGTTTAAAAAAAGCCTCTCTTAATTATTCTTGTGTATATTATCGCAGGCATTGCCAAATTAAAACAGCAACAATTCTGGTGTTCTCCTTCAGCATGTTTCCTTAAATGACTATTTCAGTGATTAACTGCTGGTCATTAGTGTTTCTGCCAGGGTAAATCTATGCCATTTCAAATAACTTAGGAAACAGTGCAGCCCAGGGCTGGTCCAGAAACATCCACAGTGATTAATTGCCTATGGCTCATTTGCAAATGTGAAAAAAAGTGATGTCTTCATAGATTAAATTCATGACTCACTTGGTGCAATGTTTGGAACATCTGTCTCTGTAGAAACGCTGTACACTAAGATAGCAGGCAAAGTGGCCTCTCGAGCATTTAAAATGTTAAGTTGTTAAAGATTTTTTCCAGTGTTGAATCATATCTTTAACCTGTTAAACCCTAGGACTATTTTTGAGCCTCTTGCTTGAAAACGACATACTCAAATTAAAATGAGTTTATCTTAAAAACTACATGGTGTATTTGAATAATTCTGGTGCTTAGAATGTCAGAAGGTCAGAGTAAGAGAAGGTAGAACACAGCAAAAAATAAATAATAAAATATCGATTGGGGTTTCGTAAAAAAATGTTCTTTGTTTAGGTGGAAATGGTTTAGAGAGTCTTATAGCTGAGCTGTACCGTACTTCTGGTATAAGCAAATTAATCCAGTAATCTAGGTGAATAGACTAATTGGAACAGATATCTCTTCCAGCTGCAAGTACTTAACTTGCTCTCACAGAGTTCTAGTGTAGTGGTGTGTAGTATACCACAAGCATGAAAGAGAGATAAAATCACAATGCCCCAGGAAGAGCAATAAAGGTCAAAAAGTTGTTCATGAATCATAGTCAGATTTATAATACCAATTTACTCTAGGTTATAGTCCTGCATTCTCTACTCTTAAAAGGTTTTCAGTACATTTATATTTATAGCAAATAATCGTATAATTTAAATCTTTTGGTCTGACTTGTGGTGCAACTTGTGGATGTATTTTTTTGCATTTCTTTCTGCAGACACAGAAACATGCAATAATGGATGGCATAAGTTTCAAGGCCATTGCTACAGGTATTTCCCTCACAGACGCACCTGGGATGTAGCAGAGCGTGAATGTCGTATTTTGGGTGGTCACCTTACTAGTATTCTGTCCCATGAAGAACAGCAGTATATCAACCGTAAGTCAATTTTTTTCAGTATTGCCCATATGTAATACTACTAGTAATATAAAGATGATGAATAATCAATAGAAATTGATGAACAATGAATATGCATCAATGTTAACCAAGACAGTTTCATATCTTTATATTTTATATACATTTATTTTATATTTCCAGTTTATCCAAGTTTCAAAAATACACATCTTTAGTACAGCAGACAGTAGGAATGTGGGGTATAGATAATTCACGTCTGAGAAACAGGAAGCAAGATATGTAGGCTAATAAAAAAATAAAAAATCCCCATATTTTTAAAGACTAACAAATCACGCCTATTACGGCAAAAGAATTAACCAACTTGTGCTGTTTTTCCCTGGCAGGCCTTGGCCATGACTACCAGTGGATCGGACTGAATGATAAGATGTTTGAAACTGATTTCCGGTGGACAGATGGCCATATTTTGGTAAAGGAGTTAACTTTTATTTATGGATTCCTCTAATCAGAGGGCATACAGTATATAGTCAATCAACAAATCAAACTAACTAAATATTTTGGATGGTTTCTGCTAGAGATCATAGAGATTTGGTTCTAAAATTGTGTAATAATTATAGAGAACTCTTGGGAAAGGTTCCTTTTTAAACATTAAATTTAAATAGATTTTTTATACTATGTGTTTGTACAGATGTGGGTGAGGGAGAGGGGTTGCAAGATCCACCTCCATTGCTTTCAGTGGTATTCTTGCAGTAGACAGGAAAGTGGCTAATTACTGGTTTGGGTCGTTTGGTGCTGATTGGACTATCACTTCAAAGATACAGCATGTATTCCTGAGGGGGGAAAGAAAGAAAGCCTCAGGGACAGGAGATAAGCAGCGTTCTCATCAGTAGAAAGATTCCCTCCCAGATGAGAGATTTAAATAAACCTGTGAATGAAGCAGGGGGCGTAAACTGACAGGTGTGGACAGGTACCAACTTTCCTCAGGAAAAATAGAGGAACCAGCCATACAGATGGGCAGCACCTGGGACTAGCTATGTGAAGGACACAGCCCAGGGGCACTGTAAATGCATGTTGCGATGGGGTTATATGCACTAATTTGTCTGTTCTTACATGCATATTTTTGTGAGTGGGCCTCACGTAAGATTGTACCTGTAGGTACATGAGAGGTAAAAGGGAAGAGGCTAGGCTATATGATTATTTGTGTGAATTGGGATATCATTAAGCTTGTCTTAAGGGTTAGACTGCGGCAATACTAAATGTCTGCAGGAAGCAGTGGGTAGCCTGTGGATTTGGTTTTGGGTAATAACAGGACGCATGGCAAATCGGTCCAACCTGCGTTGAAATCTAGTGTTAGTGAAAGATGGCAGACATGAGAAATGCACACACAGATGGAGCTCATTCCATATGGCTCAGCTGAAACACACTAAAGTAAAGCATTGCTCAACTGCTCAGCCAAAGCCATCATAGTAGTTACATAGTGTTTGTTATTGTTGCATACGTAGAGAGTATTGTTGGATAAGTGGATATGTTTCATATGAAGACATATGCTTCTGTTGACTGACAAGCATAAGCTGTAAGAATCCATTTGAAATATTTTTTTCCAGAAACATGCATGACAGTGCATAACTATAAGACTATCCAGGAAGAGGTGGATTTTTTTTCCCCCTCTATCTCTTGTCTCACTGGTTTCAATTATTCCAGTCATAAGAGAGCCATAGTCGATTTCACCATTCTTAGACAGTGAGTAATTTGAGTGGAATAATGAGAGAAAAGAAACCGGTTGCAGGGTTGCAGAGTCCAAAGCTGTCCCAGGAAATACCACATGATCCTATTCATCAACTTGTAGCTTGTAGCTGTGTGTGGTTTAACCCAGCTGATCAGTGATCAGTTAAAAATCCACATTAGCTCTGCTGGAGCTTGAATAAACCAGGATTTCTCTTTGGCATTTCCCATAAAATCCGTGTTAATTATACAGTGAGGCGGTACACAGCACCCCCATGTGGACACTTTAAATAGTTTGTATGGCTGCCTTTGCTGAGAAGTAATGTCTTACAGGGAACTAAACTGCTCCCTGTTTCCTTATTTTATATCAATTGAATCAGTCTCTTGGCGTTTTATGAGAGCTTGGTGTTGCCTCATAGAGCCTATGTGCCGTATAGGACCTTAAATAACATTTGTATGTACCATATAATTTGCATTAGGCTTATTTCTACTGCTATTATGCTTTAATATTTGCCAGTATTGTGTCTGAAATAATGAAAATTGCCTGAAATTCCAATTGTGATTTTTTTTTTACGTGATAAAAATGAAGTCTGTGTCTGCAATTGCCCATTGGTTCAATTAGTTCTCGTCAGTGTTGTTACAGTTTGGAGGAAGACAGCGCCACCGAGTGGTCTTTGTTATGTAGTACTACCACAGCGTTTATAGCCCTATTGTTTGTGCCCAAAAAGGTTTATATCAGTCATTCATAACCTTCTAGCTAATACATTTGTGTCAGCTAATGAACCATAAGAGAGATGAATAAGTCAGCATGGGGTCGAAATGTATTACTACATAATTCAAATGATGCAAGAATATAACGGTTCTCGACTGCTATAATGATAATCATTTTATTCTCCATGGTGTTTTCAGAACAGTACACTTCACTTGTTCACTAATATGGGATGATGGGACGCAAATGAAGCTTTTTAATATGATAAATGTGTTTTTATTGCATTAGTAAACTCAAGTAGTACTATTTGCAGTGGGAAATGGGAGGCATTTATTGTGGCCGTCTAAGCATAATAGTAACAAAACATCAGTGCATCACTTTTTTTTTATTTTAAACAAGAGCACAGTGTCAACATTTCTTTTAATCAATAAATGTAATAAATAAATCATTTCAAGAACTCACACCAATTATGATATTTAGATTCTTGATACTTTTTCTTTTTTTTGTAGCAATATGAGAACTGGAGACCAAATCAGCCAGATAGTTTCTTCTCTTCTGGAGAAGACTGTGTGGTAATGATCTGGCATGAAGACGGTCAGTGGAATGATGTCCCCTGTAACTACCACCTCACCTTTACCTGCAAGAAAGGCACAGGTAAGGATTCTGATATAGAAATTCAGTATGAGTGGTTTTTATCTAACACTACATTTCACTTTATACAGTGATATACTTCGCAGTGCCAAAGTTTGTGTCCTCTTGACCTTTTACAATCTCTTGATTTTGACTCATGGTTTTGAATAAAAATAGAAATAAATTGTTGTGATGACTTTAGCACTCAACTGTATATCGAATGTGTCCATTTAGAAAAACTGTTGCAGAGCCATACGAGGTTTTAGACAAGAATCATTGTCTTATGGTGCATGTATCTTTCAGCATATTACGATAGGAAACTCAACATCACCATATTGACAATTCACAAAGGAGTTTAGACTGCTGTTTATTTTGGGACACGACTGAGATCAGTGCTACATATTCTCTTACAGGCTGAGATAAATTAGGCAGCTTCGTTAATGGTGTTTGTCTCCTTCCTGTTTTTCTTATCAATAGTGTCATGCAGTCAGCCACCTGTGGTGCCAAACGCTCGTACCTTCGGGCAGATGAGGCCTCGCTACGAAATCAACTCGCTAGTGAGATACCAGTGTATGGACGGCTTCATCCAGAGGCACCTTCCCACCATTCGCTGCCAAAGAAATGGCTCTTGGGACCAGCCCAAAATTTCTTGCATGAATTGTAAGTCTTCTTGTATATTGTGTCTTTATAAAAGGAGCAAATCTGTTCTTTTGCCCTTAGAGAAGATTACATATAGAAAGGGGCACACATTGAAGATGAGGAATGAAAGAGATTAAAAATATTTCAAAATATATAGATGGTCCATAAAAGAAAAGTGCAAGCTTTTTGGATTAATCCTTTTTGTTCTCCATCTCCCAAGTCACATCTCCCCAAAGACAGCCACTAGACAGGGGAAATAAAGGCTAACACATGCTTAGTGAGAGACAGAGATATACAGACTTAATCCTCTTTAGACTGTGCATATAAATGAATAAGAATGAATACAAACAATAAGAAGAAATAAGAATAATATACAATTGTCTCATATGTTATACTAACAGTAGAATAACAGGGAGTAACAGTATAGAATGTGCAAACAATACAGAACAGAAAGTGATATACCAAATATCCAGGTGTGCTACATGCAATAGTAAAAGTGCAGTGTGCAAAATGTCAGTGGGGTAACACAGTCTTTACCGAATCTATAAGGTAGTGATCTATATGGTTGTGATCTTTAAGGTGAGACATACAGTACTGTGCAAAAGTCTTAGGCACCATATTATCTGTAGTACAGATTTTGTTATATAAGTTTATGATGTCTACATTATTATGTACAAGACCATTCCCTACAAAGATACACTAAAATGAATG
>JAOTRN010000028.1:7482682-7519390 GCA_028566695.1 Bagroides melapterus
TAAATAAATAAATAAATAAATAAATAAATAAATAAATAAATAAATAAATAAAATCTTTAGATCTACTTTAGAGCACAGCACAAATTTACATTGGGCTTTCTAAACTAGCAGAGTTTGATCAAGGAGCAAACTTTTCTAAGTGTATTCCAAAGCTTCGACCTCTTTGAAGGTCTGTCCTCAGATTGATGCCCAATAGTGTTTACATCAGTCCTTAAAATCAGTGCTTTGTAAGTATTACCACAAAAAGAAAAGGATAAAGATGGGATGGAATGAAGTCCCATTAAAGAGGACATCCTGTCTGAGAATGATGCTGCGCCATGAAATGTGCTACACTTTGTTAATATTATCTATGACAGGTTACAAATGGCTTGTGATTTATCCAAAGAAGTATTGCTTGTCTACGAGTCTTGCATGAATTATGATAAAAGGACAAAGCTCAGAACTCTCCAGTCAGGAGACGAGGTTTTGGTCCTCTTATCGCTATACCATGTTTTCTGGATCATACACAGTAGATAGGAAACAGTAGATATATCAACTGTTATCTGAAATCCTGACTAAAAAATGGTAGTCCCATCTTTGTCACATCGACATGATGAAGACTTATCATATTTATTACCTTACAGCTGAAATAGATACATCTCCCATCTTACAAGTTCTTTTTGGGTGATCACTGCAGTAACTTCCCCTGAGGTGGCTAAAGATTAACCAGGTCAGATTAACCAGAATTCCAGAGTAAACATCAGATATTGTGCAGTATTGTCACACTCTGACTTGCTTTCAGACTTATGCTGACTGCAATCTCCTTTGTCAGAGGAGCAAAAGAAGAAAATTTCTGGTTCTTTGCATGATTTCCTTTTCTTATTTTGTGATGTTCCCCTCAAACAAATCATCTAAAGCTGATAGATGATATAGAGGTAACTATAAATAAGCCACTGAAACAAGCATGTCAAGAAGTTATTGGAACATGGCTTAACTAAAGTTCTTGACATTTACTTGTCCCAAATCTAATCCCACATATTGGTTCTTTATTGCCAACTGATGGGTGAATGAAGTTACAGTTTCTGATTGCTTCCCTAAGCCAGGAATAATTGATTACACTGATATTGTTGGCTTTCCACAGTTAGTTCCTAAACTGGACTTCCTTAAAGGCTATTGGCAGGTTCCACTGCCAACTCCCTGTGCTTCAGAGATTTTAGCATTTGTTACATCAGATCATTTCCCACCATATATGCCATTTGGCTTGAAAAACGTTCCAGCTACTTTTCAGAGATTGATCAGCATTGTTTTGGCTGATGTAACTAATTACTCTGATTGCCTTGATGACTTTGTGGTTTATTCTTTGGATTGGCCAGTCATCTGTAGTCCTTATGCCAAATCATTCAGGGGAAGTTAATTCTACTATAACAATATCTTGGTAAACAAGTAGTTCATGTTCAGGGGTGTCCAGTGGAAGATAAGGTCCTGGACATGAGGACCTTCCAAATTCCTTCCACCAGGTGTGAGATGCAACAGTTCTTTGGGATGGCTGTGACACAGTCTTGCCAACATGCATGAGGTAAAATACCTCAAAGACACTTATGAAATGGTCCATCATTGTGCAAAAATAGAAACTGTGCACCTAAAGGATTCTGAAAATGTAATGTCTGACACCTGGGCCTTTTAAGTAAGATATAGCAAAAGCTGGTGTTATCTTGACAGTTCGGTAAGAGGATGAATCCACAGTAGGGTGTAGAAGTATTTCTATGTTCTTTCCTTTGGTGCCATCTAGTTCTCTCCCTAGAGGAACACCTACAACACTGGTTGTCCTTCAACTTACCACTTGTTAAAGCTGTTTTACACAGTGCATTTTGAGTGAATTGTGCCATATTGTAAAAAAAAAAAAAAAAAACTCAATAAGCATACACTGGTTTCAAAGTCTCTTCATTCCCCAACAATCCAATATTAGCCCAATATTAGCAGGCCCATAATTTTACTTAAAGTGGGAACCACAATATTACAATTTCAGTTCTGACAGATGATTAGTTGTGTCCTTAGCAATCAGCAACACTTTAATATTTGATGATATTTTTGAACCATTTAAAGCCCCACTCATTCCAATTTACAATTATTTTCATAATCTGTAAGAACCTACTTTACATGTTGACATTTGTGAGCTCCATATTCCAATCAATCTAAGTGGGACGGAGCTGGTTTACTGAAACAGCTGTACTTCATGAATACCTACATGGAATTACACACTTGAAATGTGTGAAAATATTCTGAAAATATGTAAGAATTGAAAATGGATGGGGTTAAGTTGAAAAAGCTATTTATCAGGAACTGAAAATCTAATATAAAAATCTAATCTAAGCTTAAATAAGACTTGCTGCATCAGACTGTTAACAGTCATTGCTTCAAAAACAAGGCTGCCAATCAGATTTAAGAATTGGATAAATAGTGCCAATTTCTTTTTTAAGTGGGTTTAGTCGTTGTACACCTGGAATTCATCAAATAGCAATTAACCTAGCACATTAAGAAGGAAAAGGAAAAAAACCCTAATTATTGGCCTTCTTATAAATTAAGTTTTTTTTTCTCTAAGACCATAGAATCTCTAAAAGCCCTTCAGGGTTCAGTACGTTCCGAAATCAGATCAAAAAGATAAGGAACCACAGTTCCATCTATGAGTCAGAAGAGGGCTTTCTTCCTTTAATTGTTAACACAAGGGAGCATAAGCACAAAATCTTTTCTCTCTCTAACTGTTCTTATGCCCATTTTCATTTTTATACCTTATTCACTGAAAGCCATGTGTTACGTCTGCCCTGTTATAAAACATGCTGTGTTAAATGTAAAAGATTGTGAAAAATGTTTCACTATGCCCAAGTGATTACTATAAGTTCAGACAAACACACACATACAGCCACTTACAATACATTACATGATAAAGTAGGATAACTTAAAATAATAATAAATCTATATACCTGCATTTCTGTAAAGCTGCTTGAAAATGTCCAGTGCCATACAAATAAAATTTATTTATATTTAATGGAAATATGTCCCTTTCTTTATAAGTTGCCAGTGCTCCTGAACAGCCCTAGACTACATAAGTAATGGAACATGACGCACTGTAATGAACTTGCATGTAAAATTACAACCACACTGTAATAATGGAGAAAACAACACATTTTAAAGACCTTTTTTGTTAGATTTTATTTTCTATTTGGAACTTAAAAACAATACACTGCATTTTCTTTTGGAAAAGAAAAAGAATGTTTTGGGCATAAAAAGAAGCATTGTGTGTCTACACTGTAGCTTGGTAGTACAAAGAGGAATAACAGGTGGAATTTTCTTCCCAATCACATAAACAATCTCTGTCTAAAGAGATACAGAATATGACATCTGCTTTCACTTATTGTAGCTTATATCATAAATATATATGAAATTGGTGTTCTGACATAAACCCAACTGATGACATAATGTTTAGTTTTATTCAGACTCACAGTTATGTAAGTGCAAAGCTCAGATTAGTCATTTAATGTGCAGTCACTAGTAAGCAACTGGGATCTGTAAAAGATTTATTGTGTCTGAGGGTCAAAAGTAACTGTTTGTTGCTTTCTGCAACAAACAAAAAACCATTGTGTCTCCAGCAGCATGTCATTTTCTAATTATTTTTTAAAAAATTGTAGTGGTTTGATATTACAAGATAGGACAAATTTGTTGCTATTGCAGAACATAAGTAAAATTAGCTAGTAAATAGCTAACATTTTGTTTTTTTGTTTATCAATTATCAATTACCTCCTTTATCAATAAAGGTTAGGAACAATGTATTTGGACACATATTACTAAAGAAGGACAATTGTTTGTTCCAATTTGTTCTGAAAAAGAGGGAAACGTTTAAAATGAGGAAGATAATGACTGCTATCTATATTACAATTATCTGCTAAGTCTGCTAAAATTGAAAAGTAGATTTTAGATCAAAAAAAAAATTAGTGGCCAGTGCTCCAACAAGTCATGTCAGATGTGTCAAAAAAAGTTTATATTTATTTATTTATTTATTTATTTTAAAAGAATACATTCCCTTGAAAATTCAACTGATTTTTATTGAAAATGTGATAACTGAACTGTGCAAGTTGAATATAAAAATAATATGGCAAAAAATATGGTTTGTGATGAATAAATGTACCATATACAATGTGTATTTGGAATGCATAGTACAAAAATTTCAGGTTCTTCCTTGTACCTAGTTTCAATGCGTGCTCACGATAACTGATATGTTTTAGGAGTCATTGCTTGTGTGTTATAGCTCTTTGGTTGGTATATGAGCTTAGGTAAGGTGTTGTAGATTTACTGGTGAGATCTGTAGCAGTAGGCCCCATAAAGCTTGTGCTTCTTGTCAGGAAATCCGACAGAACGGACGGCTGCTTCTGTGGGACTGCACTTCATCCTGGGCTTGGAGATGGGGTATCTTACGCTACCATCAGCCAGCCAGCCGGCATCACAACGGTCGTAGCCCTGCAGCTTCCAGGCAGCGAAAATGTGTCCTACCTTCGCAAGTTCAGCTCCATCATCCACACAGGCCTCCTCAGCCTCCAGGAAGGTCAGTTTCTGATCCACAAAGAAGACATTTCCTGAGGACCAGAAGAGTGTAGATTATTACAAAATATATTCTTAAACCTGTAAAGAAAATTGCAACGTTAAGACAGCTAGTATTAAAGACTGTGACAGAGTAATGACACTGTAATGACAGTAAGAATGATAGAGCTGTCCAGTAAACCAGACTAATGCTGGTTAACAAGGCTTTAACATTAAGGCTATACAATTAAGGCTCTCTTATTTGCCATTATTTTCTTCATTACTTAATGTAAAAGACATAGGAATTAATAACTTTTTATTCTGTTTAAGCTTAATTAAAATCTTCTGCAATATTTAAAACTCTTAAGAGACATATATTAAGAAATTCATTTATATGTATTCTTTTTTAAATAACAACAAACAAAAAGCAATGTTTTTTTTTTAATTATGAATAAAATTTTATGATAAACACCTCACCCCACCCCTTGCTGTAACCATTTAAGCAAAAACCTAATTAAAAAGCACAATTTAGAAAAAAGGCTTCTCAGGCTTCAAGCACCATTGTGTTCAGTGGTGTAGCAGAAAACATCAAATCGGCTGTTGGTTTTGTTACGCCTGCCGTAACTCCTGAGTCCAGCAACAACGTTGCCCCCACATGGATATCTTGGCTTGGTGATGGGGTACTGTACGGTTCCATCACTCAACCAGCCAGCATTGCACCAGTCCATCCCTCCTTTCCAGGCCTGGTAGAGCTGCTCGAATGATGCCACCACAGCATCCTGCTCCAGACAGGCTGCCTCAGCATCATGGAAGTTCAGGTTGTAGCGCCCCAAGCGTGGGGAATATGGGAATACAACCCCTGTAAAAGAGAGTGATGCATCTCAATTTAAAATCAGATGCATTTGAATTTAAAAGATAAAAATATGACCAGTTTTTCTGCAATTTTATGCAAATTAATCTGATTTGATTTGATGTTAAACATTAATAGTGAAACATTATGCCAATTTCTTTAAACATAAATTTATCTTATATAAGATTCATATTTTTAGTGAATACGCAAGACCTTTTTTTATAGGAAGGCTGTAAACAGCACAAATGTAGTCACTGGTGAAGTTGTCTTATTTCTTCTCTCCTTTTTTCTGCTTTGGGAAAAACTACATTATTTGAGCTTTAATGCAGAAAAAATTACTTGCAGGCCTGAAGGCTTTTCAATGTTGCCATCTCTATTCCAATGTTATCTACATCCATTTGTGGCAGCCTGTTTTCATTACAGCTTACGCTCATATTTGAAGCCATCCTATTCACTGTGCTGATGTCATGTGTACAAGGACAGCCTTTTCCAAAGGCAAGAAGTAATTTTAATTCAGTGTGTATAATGTACTTTTAAATAACAGGCAATAAATGGCAATAAATGAAATGTCTTCCTGTAAATTGGAAGCTGATTGTTAAACAACAATATATGTGGTAGTTGTTGTTGTTCCTCCAGCTGCTCCCTGTTCGGGGTCACCACAATGGATCATCTGGTCCGCATGTTTGATTTGGCACAGGTTTTACGCCAGATGCCCTTCCTGACGCAACCCTCCCGTTTTATCCGGGCTTTACACAGGCATTAAGAGTTAACCCCTGAGTAACAATATATACAGTATGGTAGTATTCATTTTCACGAAATTTTATAATTTAATCACCAGCCATTCGAAGGTCTATCTCCACTACGACGTCATCCATGCCGTTGATGATCTCACACTTGTATGTGCCATAGTCATCCAGGATGAGGTTGGTAATAATCAGGGTAGCATCATTGTCATCAGCCTCCTGCAGATGAACATGGTTTTGGAAGCGTCCATATGTGAGCTTGTGGAAACCCATTGAAACCAGCACGTCAGTTTCGTCATCAGCACCCTCGAGCTTGGTCCACTTGATCCTGCTTCCACTATGGCCGAAAGCGAACCTGTCAGAAGGGTTCAGTTGGCAGGGCAAGCTAACATTCTCACCTGGACTTGCAAAGATCTGTAGGCGACTCTCTGAAAAGACAAAAATCAAGATGCCCTCCATGTTTATCCAAAATATCTTCACATGACTTGATAATTATCAAGGTTAATAAATTAACAAGGTTATATAGATTATCCAATAGAAAATGCACCAGACTTCTATTTAAGATATATTTGCTGTCTATATATTTTCAAGTGCTATACATCACAGAATGTCACTAATTACCTAAATATCAATATCACTTTTTGACTGATTTTGCCATCTGTCTAACATTCTCTCACTCCCATTAAACTTGCGAGGTTATTATTCACAGTCTTCCTATAGCACAACAAAGCCATGATTCATAAAACATTCCAGTAAATCTGACCCATATGTGCTGCAGTGAATATCAAAATCAGTGCTAGTTTTTTCTTCCTCCATGGACCGTCTTCTTTTAGTAGCCCCATCTTTTTATCTTTATAACATTATCCAGCTCCCTAAACCATTCATCAAACAGGCAGAACACATCAAGCAGTTAGCTAATAATAATTAATAGCACTTCTGCTACTGGTAAACTAATGAGGCAGTGACTGTACTTTGTCCAAATCCTAATAAACTGGAACTCAGTGGATACTGAGCTGAAACTGAGGGTATAAAACAGGGAGGAAACAGACATAAATGTGATCTAATGGCTTGGTAGACTTGTTGTTGAGCATGGCAGCGAATTTTCAGCTGATATATTTTGATCTGGGTGCCACGCACACCGGCCTGGAAAAGTAAATGTTGAAACGCTCTAGACATCTAGACTAGTCACCAAGTGTATGTGAATATTGCCTATAACGTCAGGTAATTTACAGGGAATGGCTTACAACATATCGCATATCTCATTAAAAGCAGCCAAGAAGATCAAAATGCAGACTAATGAGGCTTAGGAACTCAATTGAAAGTTAAGTATTCCTCACATAGTTACACCATCATGTTCAGATTGTTTTCAAATTAAAGTTTCTATATAACCCTTTACTGTTTACTCTCTCAGTTTTTGTGCTTTGCGTCTCAGTTCTGGCTGGTTGCCCATTTCTGACTCATATATAAATTCTCCCCAGCCCTTGACTACAGCTGAGAATCTGTAAAAATACAGACATTCAGTGCATCCTACCACGGTTTTCTTTCTTCCAGCTACAAAAGAACACTCAGCGGCTGCAAGAGACTTTAATTAACTGTTTGGCACTAAGTGTGTGTTTTTTTCCCCCCATAGTCTAGAGTTCTCATTTCATCTAGAGTACTTTTGTAGAGTAGCTTATTTATACAAGGATGTTTGTTGGCTTAAGGTTCAATGAGTAATTATGAGGTAACATTAAATTAAGTTAAAATCTAATTTAAATGGACATGCATTGATAGTGATAAAATACAAGGCGGTGAAGACTTTTTTACAACCCTTGAAAATAACTGCCACACAACATTATACAACTGAGAGTCTGGAGACAGCTGTCTTTGAGCTTGGAAAGAGGAAGTGCTGTAAATTTCATTACTGTAAACATAGTGATTCAGCATGGCAATTTGTTCTACATCTGTCTGCAGAATTTGTACATCTGTTGAACTGGCAGACTCCTAGACCTCGATTTTGGATATACCCAGGACACTCCTAGGAACCCCCTAAAATTCTTTATCTTTTAACTACAGTTTTTATGGCTCCATGGGGACTATTTTTTATGATATGCAGCTGTTGATGCACATGCGTATATTTCAGAATGACACTCCCTTACAGATTAAATTCAAAATTTCAGGCAGTAATTTGCACATTTTTTGGGGGGGATTAAGCAGCACTCATCACAGGTTTCATAACCTTTATTTATGCTCCCGTAATTTGGGGTATACTTTAGTGCATTAAACGTTAGATCACGTTGTGTGCATTCACAACCTCAAAACATTTCATAATAACATAATCTGTATGCTCTAACCTAGACCATGTGCAGAACACTACCATACCCCCCCACCCCCTGCCCCCTTTGTCTAAGCTTATTATTCTTATTATTTTTATTTTATTCAATAAATGTGATGAATAATACAGGGGAAAATTACGTGTATACATGAGTGAGGAATAAAAGTAAGGTCTGACCATCAAATTCTGTAACTTGAATATATACATATATGGAAACTATATATATATATAGTGTTCTTTCTCTCTCTCTCTCTCGCTCTCTCTCTCTCTGTCTCTCTCTTTCTCACGGACACATTCACACACATTCTTACTGATCCATGGCAGTCTAATGACTGCATTATGCCTTTCCTCTCATATAAATCAGGCCTGTCTCAGGCCGTCCGTTAAGGCAATAAGGCACATAATAGTTCTACATCCTCCTTTCACTCCTCTCTTCTCCTTTGCTTGCCATGCTATAGTCCAGACCGTGTCTGAGCCCATTCAGTCTGCTTACTTAACACACCATTACCTCAGAAGGAAAGGGAGAGGCATTTGGGTCTACTTTAGCAAGGGGCACAAAATGCTGGAGCTCTTCATCTTACTCTCCCAGCCTGTCACAAAGCCCAGACATAGCAGGTCTTTAAAGGGATGTGTGGGAAAACAGCAGCAGCTGGCAATATCCCTGCTCTGAGACGATACAGAATAGCTACATGGCATAGATAAAGCTGTGACGTAAACAGGCCCAGATATTAATGCTGAGTGAGCTAAAGTATGTGCAGCACAAAACAGGGACAGCAGAACTACAAATAATGCACTGATTCCAGACATTGGAAGAACCTTGAAGAACATATCTGCTCATGCCAATTTATCCACATGCACATCATATTACATCAACAGCAATTAGTTAGAGTAGAATTTCATATTTTAAATACATTTGAATGACATTTAAAAAAAATGACTATGAATGTGAAATTATAGTAGATTTATAATAATCACAATATTGTCATATACATAATCCCTCATGAAGGTCACAATGATTTCCTTTTCCACATTTTTTTTTGGTGTGCCAGTCCCCTCCCCCCTTTCCTTTGACCATTGTGTCTTTGTGTTATTAGCGTCTTGCATTATAAATGAATTCAAAAAGAAAATACAGTTTATATTTTTTAGTTAGCAACTTTTAAGTGTTTTATTCAAGGGACATCTCAAAAATGACTCAACTTAATATTCACCTGAATTCTTACTTGAGTTATTGTATAGTGCTACACAGTGCTACTTAGCACCACAAGCAATTTTCCACTGTTTAGTTTAATTGCACCAGTAACACAGAACACACACAGACACTTATACACTCTCAGAAGAACAGAAATTTGCCATACCTGCTGTATATGCGTTGTTGGCAAGGCTCAGGCAGACTAACACCAAGGAAATTATGGTTAGCATCTTCTTTCCTTTTCCTTTTGGGCCTGTGCACTAGAGAAGCAAAAAAAAAAAAAGGGGGCTGTTTGTTGGCTCAAACTTAGGTAGATTACCCCTGCTTACTGCACCGAAAATTTGTTCTGCTTTCTTTGTTAGTGTGATGGAGTGTGGGAAGCAGACAGCTAAGGTGCCACTACAAAGTTTGGGGTCCTCAGTGGCTGCAACAAGAGCCTTTTATTTAAAAATGAGGGGCTGGCTAAGATCACTCCGCCTCCCCGTGGAGAAACCAAGGCACCCATCACCCTATACTTTATCAGCTCCAGCTTCTCCACCCTAATTTACACATGATTTCTGCTTTCTCTCTTTGATGCATGTTTTAGGATGTATGTACCAATGTGTTGTATTATTAATAGACAAAGCAACAATTTAAAAAAAAGATTTATTTTATATTTTATATAAGGCTTTTCAAAACTATGCTGCAAAAAATGACTCTCATATAGTAGTTTTGTCTTGACTTCAGTACAAATATCTAAAAAATTAATAAAGAATTCCTAGTTTTTAGACAAATTACATCAAATTTAAGTGAATTTGTGCTTAAGACAAGCAAAGAAATCTGCCAATGGGGTAAGATTTTTTCTTGAATTTAGTGTTTAAGAAAAAAGTACAATTATTTCAAGATTTTTGTTTTTTACCCCATTTCCAGATTTCTTTGCTTGTATTAAGCACAAAATAACTTGTTTTCGTAGGTCATTTTGCTCATCAAGAAAATGCATCATGCTTTAAAAATTTTTAGATATTTGTACTGAAAACAAGACAAAACGTCTAAGTAAGGAAGTCATTTTTTAAAACTAGTATATATTTATAGTATGCATGTTGATTTAGATGCATGGGTGACAGTACCATGATAATACTTATTATAGCTCAGGTAAGAATGTGCAAAAGAGCTTCATTGGTAATGAGATTAAGTTGAGTATGGAGATGTTACATCATATTGTACACTTTTTTAATGAGGTAGCTTTCTTGTATAAACTTTATTTAATATACCCCACAAGATTGATCTTTTTATTTTCATTTCTATCCAACAGTGTCATTTTAAATAGTAATAACTACAAGGCCCTGGGTGCATACATCACTTTCCAGTACACCTCCTTAATAATTTCCTTCTCAGTAATGAACTCCCTTACTCAACATATCCCCCAGTGTATAACAAGCTCAGGGAGCAGTGTGCCCACTTAACTGACCAACGTCCTAATATAGGAAAAATCCATTGACGTGTTAAGATAGAGAAGGTATGTTAAGACACAAGGAAGTGTGTGGTCCTTTAGGGATGTTTTTTCAGCAGTCTACATGGACAGTGACAGGCAAGAAAACTGGGCTGGATGCCTGTACAACACAGATGGGTTAATAACCTCTTTGAGCTGTTAAAACAGATGTCAAAGTCAGTAATTTTAAGAAAGAAAACCCAAGCTGTGATGGAAATTCCAGCAGTATAGCGCTCCAGTGTATACAGAGGAAGTCCAACAAAGTTATTGCATTCAAAAGTAAGCACCAATGTCCAAGCTCATAGAGTAATTGCCACCTAAGTGGCACAGACTGACGCATTACATGGAAAAGGTTTAACAGAGGAGTGGAAATCACATTTCAGATTAAATTACTCAGTGCACTGCTGTTATATAACTACTGTTAATTATCATGCTTATAACATGAAGGATGTATTACAGTACATTTGGAACTAATGTTTCTTCAGCATTTCAGCCAAATACAATATGAGCATCATAGGCAAACTGCAGTAATTCCCCATATTTTTTTTTTTTCATGAGTTGTAAAGTGCAAGAGATTTAAATGGTTTTTCCCTACAGTCATAAGTGGAACAGAAAATAATCAAAGATTTTAACTCATAAGTCTTTTTCCATTTACTTAAATCTCTAAGGAGCATTTGAATGACGTGCCGGCAAGATAGAAGGCATGCAGCTCAAGAGACAACACAGCTTAAGTTAGCTCCATAGTTAAAAAAAGAACAACAAAAAGAAAAAAACAAAAATAAATTTGCTCCTTATCAATAAACATAAAATGGAAACAACTTGGTTGATTAGATAAAGTAGAGTGTGTCTGTGAAGTTTATGGCTCTTTTCTTTTATGCCTAATTTTATTGTAGCAAACATTTCTACAAGCCAAATTAAGGGCATGGAATTCAGAGTATGCACATGCATATCATGTGACTACAAGCCACAATATAAGGGTAATTATTCAACATACAGATCGTTTCACTAAAAACGATATAGACTCTTAACATCACCCCAAAATTTTGTCAACATTCATATAATTCCAATTAAGTCCATTTCAGTTTTAGATTATGATACATGATCACAGAAGGTGAATAAATATGGAAGCCAGTGCATACAATAATTATTTTGGTTTAAATCATGGTAAGTAGGAGTAGAATCACATGGAATGTAAATTAAAACTGTACTGTAAATGGGTAATCAGCAAGCAAGTTATCTGCATTATAAGTCAGGATAACTTAAAAAATTCTACTTTAGCCGATAACTGCAGAAGAGTTATGGAAATGAACATTACTTTGGAATTAGATTTGTACAGATGTGTTATATGTAGTAGCAGTAAAAGAGCAGCTTGCAGAATGTCAATGGAGTGACTGTTTATGGTGTCCTAAGGGCTCAGTAAAGTTGGCCATGTCTGTATTGGGGAGTGTGATGGCCTTCCGGAACAAAGCTCTTCTTGAATCTCTCAGTTTTAGCCTTCAGACTATGGAAGCGTTTGATTTACGGTGCGATCAGGTGGAGTCTGATCATTTGAGTTTGATGATATAAGCAGCTCTGGTTCCTTCATCACCTGGTGTCGATGTCCTACAGAGAGAAACCCAAAGAAGTGCTCAGGTAAGCATACAATGTGGTCCTGGGTTGAGCAGATTCCATACCAAACTGAGATGCACTGAGTGTATAACCTTTTTATCTTTCCAGTACAGAACGTTTTCAGGATCAGGGCAGACATCACAGAAATCCATATAAGTTTTAAGCATCATTTAAGCTACAAATCATTACCAGACCACTTAACATGAGTAATTTAATAACTGGGTCATATGGGCTTGAACATATAAACAAGTTCATTTATGACTCTGAAGGGAGTGGCATGTATATTGAAGGGTAATAAAAGTCCGGAAGTTGCTTCACCCAGGCCCTTCCCTAAACCAGGCATTGGTTAAGCCAGGCATCTGGAACATAAAACACATTAACATCTGGATATTGGTTTTCAGCTCATGGCAGAAAGTGCTGCTTCTCATCTTTTGGCAGACGGGAATTATTCTCTGTTTTTTCTCACCACCAAAAGCTTGAGTCAGAGCCAGTCAGCTAAAAACTTACATAACCAGCTCAAGGGCTTAAACTGTTTTACATGCTGTTACGTGTGGATACACAGTACATACAAGTAGTTCATTACAGACAGGGTTTGGGCTCAACCCAATGCTGATATAATGTTGAATTATGTTATTTCAGCAGTTTGATGAGAAAAGTGGGTGTATAACTATCTAGTTGAGGATTATTGATGACAGATATTTAAAATAGTACATGTCATGTCTTAATGTGTGTTAAAAATCTGACGTTTGAGGGTTTGGTTATTTGTTTCTGGTCTTAGAGAAGTTTAAAAGAAAATAGGCTCTATTTATAATGTCAGATGATGTGCCACAATTGTAAGAAATATAAATGTTATGTAAGTTCTTAATCATGAGAGGAGGGAAGGGATCTTTTCTTTGGCCTTTGGTGTTGGCTTTCAAACCCTGTTGCCTTCATCTAGGACTGGAACCACAATGAGACTCCAGTTGATCTGTCTCTCTGGACTCTGGACTCTGAACATGGATTCATTTTTTCTCATTTAAGGATGAAATCCAATATTTTTCCCATCTATGTTCTACTTAGCTGTTATTTAAGGCATTTGTCACAATATTTTGCAATATAGCTGGGAGAAGCCACATTGATGTCAGTTCCTTTTCAATATTTAGTAAGCTAAAAAACAGAGTTGCAAAAGAAGCAAAAAAAAACTGATCTAGATGACCATCAACTCACTTTTTGAAGGTAAACAACCTGAATTTTTTTTTTTTTACCTACAAATGTGTTCCTGCAAAGGTACACATGTCTAGAGATATGAACCAAATGGTAATGTGTAGAAGTGCCAGAATGGTGTAGGTGATGACAAGAAGAGAACTGTATGAACAAAACAATCAGTAACAACGGATTGTATCAGTATAGCCACATATCTGAAGAAATTAGATGTCAGATCTGGTTATTGTTATATATTATTATACTATTGTTAACATTACATAAGAGTACATGATCGATTTCTGGCGATTTCTAAGGACAAATCTTTTTCTGACAAGGAACAAGATACCACAATTATTTTTTTTTTACAAATTCAGCAGATTAAGAATAGTTATCTGAGACAGAGATTTGGGTAGGTACAGTAGAAACTATAAATCTGACATTTTGTTTTCCCATTACACTCATTATAACCAGATAATGAGAACTTTCTAAACTTTCAGCTCTGCTGACTCACTAACTCCATCCTCCCTAGCCATGACTAGTGAGAAATATTTCACAAATTATTATTCACTAGACTTCCATGTGGTCCCAAATGGAACAATAAAGAACAAAAAGGACATTGCTCAATGTCATAGACCAATGTGAATAACATAATTTATATTTATGACTCCAGGTCAGGGTAAAGATTTTGTCAGTGGGGCAGACAGACTGGTTAAAGTACTGGTTAGTTTTAATTCTTGACCATGTTTGCGGTCTTTAGGATCCTGTGTGTAGAAGCACAATTTATGGCCAAAACCCTTACCATCATCGTAAAAGCATTATATGTTTTTAGTATTAATTATATAATGCATATAATCTCACTATTTTGTTGGCAAAATTCTTGTGACGACTTTAGATCTCAAAAACAGATGCATGTGAATCTAATCATTCACTTGGTTCTCATTTACACAAACAGTGATTTCAATCATGAGGCTTTGCTTTGGGATTTTGGCTGCAACTTACTGCTGCAGATGCGAGTCAACCACAAGCTTTTTGGTGCTAAAGGACCGATGGCAAGTTTGTGTCAGTTCAGCTTCATCCTAAATTAGCAGTAAAATAACAGATGATTGAATGCCACTTGTACTGTGGTGTGCCACGACTTTATTGCCATGGCTGTTACTTTTTTGCTAAAACAATCTTGTACATTCATTAAGAGCAGATGTTTCAATCAAAGAATCTGGAACAAATACAGTATCTAAGACATCAGAGTGTCTTTCCAAAGAAATTTCAATGAAACAAGATTCAAACAACACTCAAAGTGCCAACTACAGTAAAAATCCTACACAGATGGATACAAATAAGTAGGATAGGCTTAGACAATAGATTTGACATATATCCAATGCTTCACTGAGAATGTCTGTTCCAGGTCATGATCATTTTGACAAGTATGGGAGAACAAATGTGAGCAGTGTCACAAGAAGACTGTAGGGAGGTTTTCTCAATGATGGTCTCAGCTGTTATCTAAAAGGTTGGTACAAAAAGAAATGTGCCCAGTGTGTGTCAGGAGTCAGTCGAGGATACAAGTGCAGGTACACAGTGGCTTAACTGTAACAAACAAGATAGAGACGAAACCCAAAAATGAAGTTGTGAAATGATGGTGCATCTCCTCCCTCACTGTATATACACACAGTATATTATATATATATGAAATGAAGATAAAATGCTTGGTGTTGAACGTGTGATCAGATTTGTTTTACTTTGTACATCAGCTGCAGCACTGCACTTGAAACTTAAGTACCACTATCATAAGCTATCATAAGGACTTTCTATGTTTCTGTTCTCATTTTGAGATTCTCCACTGGGTAAAAAATATATTAGTCATAATAGATAATGTCCTATATTTCTATTTCATTTTTATTAGTATTTAATATATGACCGTTTCTTATCCCAATACATTCAAAATATAAAGGTATATATTCTGTATATTCTGAAACAAGCCATTTCAGAGCCTTCATGTTAAAGCCTTCGTTAAAAATCCTATTCTGTGCCCTTGTCAAAACACCCAGACTGAGCCAAAAGTTCTGTATGATCATTGATGGGTGATAAGTCAGTGTTTTGTGTTGCCCATTATTATGCAAAATGTGTTTTTCCCACCATGGCCCACAGGATTTGGAAAAGAACTGGAAAAGAATACATGCACTAGTGTAATCTGGGATCATCTTAAACCAGATGAGCTATACTCCAAGGGCAGCATCTGGAGTGGCCTCCTGAGGAGATTCACATGAGATGTGTACTAAAGGCAGTACAGTGACCCAGGCTTCATGCACAGTGTCTCTGACTGAGAAGAGAAAGATAGGGTGCCAGTTGTTCCGTGGAGAGAATTTTTTCGGGTATGCTTCATTAACCAAACCCTGTTGCCTGCCAAAAATTTGGGTGAGGCTTGCACAACTGTCAACTTTTCCCATGCTGAACACCAAACATGAAAATGACAACTAAAGCTGGTCCTGAATTTTACATCAATTTTCAGTAATTCGTTGTCACTGACTAAAGCTTGAAAGACTGCTTGTCTAATCTTAAACAGCTGAAAAAACAAATTTTGGGTTGTGTTTTTGTTTATATTGTTACACAACTTATTGCAGCATGATAAAATACTCAAATCTAAGACAGCTGAGAACAAATCTTTTACTGTCATGAGACATGAGACCAAATATCTCTCTCCCATAGATCTAGCAGATAGGTATCCGATAGCTGGAAAAAAGTCTGAAGTAAACTCTATAGGTCCAGATGTTCTTAAACAAGCCACCTGCTACACTGCTGCTTACACTATACTTTGGCAGACTGACCTACATTGACAAGTCATAACTATGGGAAATAGGAAATCACTAACTGACTGTGACATGAAAAAACAACTTTAGATAAAAATAAATATTGACATGTATAGGATGAGGTTACAAAGTCATACAAAATCATTTAGTAAAAAGTCATACATTGATAATTCAAATAAAGCAGTTTCTTCCTGATTATTATAACTATCAGGAATCATCACATTTCAATGTTTTAAAAAGGAAACATACTTTCTATTACTTGAGTCATCCCAGTGTGCATACGTCTTACTCGAGTCATCCCAAAAGTCTTATGGAACTGTGTCTGTTCTATCAATCATTTACAAATGCCTGAATACCTGGATATTAATGAAGACAACAAGAAAAGTCTGTTCTTATCTCCTAAACAAAACCTCTTTTTGAAGTTCACTGGCTCTGTGTTGTACACCTGTGATTATAATCTTCCTCAGAGGCCCCATAATTTGAAGTAAACTTCCGAACTCTGAGGCTACACAGAGCTTTTTTCCCGCTAAAACTATAATCATTTAAACTACATTTTTAGAAAAGGTAGACATGAGTTAAACCTTTTATGCTTTAATGGTTTCTTGTTCAAAATGTGTTTAGAACCAGGCTGGGCACAAAGTAGTACAGCACCCATAATAAAGCCAAAACATGTTTTTAATGAGCTAATTTTGGAGACATCGTCTCTCCTTAAGAACATGTTGAGCAACTGATGTAAAACCTTATGCCATTTTCCAATACCATGAAAAAAGTAAATGCTATCAAAGCTGTGTATGCTAATTATAATGAGTAAATCAAATGTATATATGAGAATATATATAAATGTACTGTATATATATTTTTTTTTTGCAAATGTTCAATTGAAAAACAAAAAGAAGGTTAATTATTCTTCTGAAAGTCTAGCCTCCTAAGGTTCACATAGGTTCTGTTTATCTTTAAACAGAAAGCCATTTAAAGTTTAAACAACACTAAAACATATGGCATCTCTTTCATTATATGACAGAATCTCTCTTGCAAGAGGGGGAACTAAACAACGCATGGCAAAAAGACCACCCCAAAATGAACATAAGCACATGAGGATTGTAGACCACCTGATGACTCTGCTGTAGGGTCTAGGAAAACGTGTCGCTGAACTCACTACAGCTGGTGATTTTAGTCCTGACACGTTTCAGGATGCACTGTTGACATCAGTCTTGTCGTTAATTCTTACACAACATCCACATGAGCAGGAGCAGCTTGTATTAATGTGCTAACATGGCCTACACTGTGTTTCAAATGCCATTAAATGGTTTTCTTTTGGCCTCCACATCATTATTTACAAATAATAAATGTTTTAAAAAGGATTATGAACAATATGAAGCAACACTGTGGGCCAGATATAATGATTCATGCAGTCTGCAGTAACAGTCATGCCAGCTGTTTAAACACTGGGACAAGTCTTCCACATTTAATCTCAGTTTGGACTAATACTGTATATTCTGACCCAGTTCACTGATGCATCAGATATACACCATCAGCATTATTATGGACACAGTCACCAGAGTAATGAACGTGAACGAAAAGGATTATTTATTCTATCAACCCTTTTTTCCCCTTGAAAATGTGTTTGGTAATGTATATAGCTCAGCACACACTGCCTAATCAAAATACAAATTACACAGAAAGACCAGAAACAAAAACATATTGTTCTACTTCTTGGACACATTGCAGACAACCAGCCTGAATGTAATTCTGTATTGAATTGATGATTTAAGACATGGTGACTCAACCATAATCCTGTTCATTCATGAGTAGTAACCAGGGTCTCCATAGCTCCCTCGGTCTCCCGGCTCATGTTCCGTTCCCATTTCACCAAGACTTTTCCTGACAAATCACTTCCACCTGTGGAGTAAGGAGGGCCGCTGGGAATAGACTGCTCAAAGTACATTTATATTGTAGCCCTTTTTTAATCATCCAGATACTTTAAGAGGCTGAATATCAATCGTAGAAAGGTTAAAAAAAATTCTAACATTATGAAATATAACATTTATGCACAAATAACAGATTTAGGGCAGCTTTCTTCTCAGTACTGATAGAATTATTTTCCTTTTTACCCTGCCTCTATAGTACAGTGATCACTTGGATGGGCTATTGCTTTGCTTCCCGAAAGACCTCTTAGAGCATTTTGGCTACTAGTCTGTAAAGCTGTTTCTCATCCATCTTTCCCACCAAACATGCAATAACGAGATTACGGCTGTTTGAAACAGAAAGAAACGGGGCTGCCTGTGTTGTGTGTTTTGAAAGACCTTATTGATAGAGGAGCTTTTAGAGGGGGGAAGGGAGAGGAAATAGAACTGATGGTGGGAAGAAAGGAAATGGGAATTTCTGAAGCATCACCACTATAGCCGCACTAGTGTTGTCTCTCTGGCTCTCTATATACATGAAAAACAGAAACTAAATCCAGATGCTGCATATACTTGCATAACAACTACTGCTGGAAATCGAATACAAAGAGAAACCCTACTGTGTAGCATTTATCTTATTGGATTTCACTACATAGTCAAACTGTGCTTTGAGTTCTAAGCTGAGTAAGAGCCCTAGAGGAGGATGAAATGTTATTGCTCTTAGAGAGGTCTACAGGTGGGGATTTAATAACTATGTTTATTGAGCTACAGGATGGACTTACTTAACACAAAGCAACATAGTACTTGAAGTCAGGGAAGCATCACTTTCCATAATGGCCTCTTCTTGTAAAGAGGGCATTGCTTGAAGGGCTTTACTCTTAATACTTTGAAATGAAATAAGTAACTATCGTCTTTTTTCTCCCCTATATACAAATGTAAAAATAAATAAATTGCCATACAGCCAGAAAGAAATTCATACATAAAACAGAGACCAGTTCAACATTTTACCCCTTTTCTTCAAACAGTGGACAATGCTTTCATAATGCCAGCATGTGCATTTGCAGTGAACCACACAACCTTCTACAGGCTCTGACTCACTCCTTCCCACCCTGCATGCAGACCCCCAACTCTGTTTTTACATATAAAACTCAAATGTCAAAGTCTGTGACACATATGTATTCCTATAACCTAGCCCTCTTTTCCCCTGTGGGCAAAAGCAATTTATACCATGAAACATGAAGGAAAAAAGAAATATGAAAATAAAGGATTCCTGAACTTTGAGGAGAAAACACAGCCTTGTTTTGTTCTGAAACTTGGATGAGATCTGTACACACCAGCTCACCAAATTATAAACGAACACATCAAACTTTGGATCGAGAATTTACAAGGCTTGAAAAAAAAAAAAAAAGATCCTTGCAGAATTTACTAATACTATATGTTACAATTCCTACAGCTAGATGTATGTTAACTACAAGTGCATTACTATTCTTCTTATAATTTTTTTATTGTCAGAAATTTAACATTCAACATCAATCATATCTAGTCAGAAAACAAAGCGACACTAACAGTTTCAAACTGTTTTAGTGATCCTTGAAAAATCCCCTCCATTAACTACCATGATGCAATTCCACAGTAAAAAACAGTGCTTCATTGTTGCTCTGGGAAACATTTGGAATCACTTAACACAAGGAGGCTCTGTTTTAACATATTTATATACATACAATTAAACACAAACCAAATACTGGATGAATTCAGACTGAATAATGCAAGGACCATGTCTAAACCGATTAGATTAACTTGAATTGAAACAGGAATGTAGATTGTGCAGCAAAAATTTAAAATCATTATATAATTTAGTAATACATCTGAAGAGAATTTAAACAAACTTAGACATCAGGTAAAATCAAGATTTTATGTGTGTCTTTTTTTTTTTTTTTTTACAAAAAATCCTGAACTGTTGGTTACTCTATGTGAGCTTGGATAATAAAACTTTTACATTAATATTTTGCTGTTTACTGGATTTTCACTGAACAAAACTTAAATTCTCAATTTCATAATGTAAATTTGGTCTCATTTAATAGTTAAATTATTTAAAATGGTATAAATATATGATAGTCATTTTGTTTCAACTTTATATTCTGTTCATTTACCATTTAGATAATATTATATTGTTATTCATTTATATTTAACATTAAAAAGACTTTCCATTGCATACCTACTGAAAATATAAACCAAATAAAATTGTTTACTGTAATATAATGTCAATATAATGTCAGGTTCTCTAGCCCAACAACACAACATTTCCTTAATTTCTGTAGCTTGGTTTGGTCATGCTTCAACATTGGTTACAAATACTAAATTCTTCCTAAACCTAGCTCAAATACATAACTGTCTTGCATAGATTCACTATGTAGGTAACATTTTTGACCTTATAATATTATTTATCCAATCATGGACTACCAAGGCCAGTCTACTGCTAAAACATGTATTGTTTATTTCATACAATGGAACAATAGAGTTTGATAGTTCATTGCTCTGCTACACAGTGTAAGGCTTTTTGGAGAAAGATTTGGTACATGTGTTTTGAGCATGGCTCAAACACTGGCTCACACCAAGCATTCATTTACTTTGGCACTGTTTTCACAGGCGGCATCCTTTGTTCGATGAATTTCATAAATCTTTTAGAAGACTTCTATAATAACGGGTGAGTTATATATAATGCTTATGTTAAAAGCTGTGAGTTGACATGAAGCTGATATATGAAGTATATTGTTTTGTTTTTAAAACTAGTAAATTATTACCTGCTGACAGTTTGAGTCTCTAGTATCTATTATTGTAACCTCGTCTTCAACATGAAGTATTTAGACAAGATGTGTTTACTGTCGCTATTCCTTATAGACCCATTAAATGTAATGTTCATTAACAGAAGTGTTGCTGTGTCGTATGGAATTAAAATTCATCATTTTAAAATACTTAAAAATTATGAAGTATCTCTGTAGCTTTACAAATTTATAGACCCCCTTGTCTCAACCTGCCTTTACAATTAGCCCCTTGGCAGGGTGTTGCCCCATCTTGCCTGAGTATTAATCCTGTATCCAGGCAAGATCTCTCAGTCTCCCAGTCTTCAAAGTATATTGTACCATCCATATACTGTCAACTCCACTATTTTGTCATCTTCTGAGATATTTTTCTAGTCTGTCCTGTCATATACCTTATAACAGGTCATCAAAGTCTTCAAAATTCATTCACCGTCTTAGTTACTTTCTAGCCCTCGATCATTTCTGTTCAGTCACATCATAATTCTAGTTTTCTGTTGAATCACCTCTTATCAACTTAGTTGTCTATATAGTTTCCTGAGCTCTTCTTGTTACACGTACACTGTGACCAAAATTCATCCATCTATTTTCTGAAAGGCACCATTTTCTTTTCCAATAAAGCTGTATATTTTTGTTTCATCTGACCAGAGAACATTCCTCCAGAAGGCTGATGATTAACTTCAGACTGATTAACGTCTGGCTCTTAATGCTTCTTTCTTACATGACAGATGATCAGCCAAGGTGATGTGAAATCTTATTGGCTCCTTTCAGTTTCTTTGTTGCTGTTCCTTTGTATAACAACGAAATTAATCACTATATACCATCTACAATATTTTCAAATTGTTGTAAATGTGCTGTTAGAAAAAACAAACAATTTACTGTAATTATTAAAAATTATGTCCGAGACTTGTTCGCTATGTTACACAAATATGATATAAAATCACACCACAAGTTTTGATCTACATCTTTCTTAAATTCTCCAGTGCTGCTTTTTAAAAGGTGTAGGTATTGTGTTTTTAAGGCCTGCTGTAGACACCCTTCAAAGGTTTTACTGAAATTTCTTCTAAATAAACGTCAGCACACATTGCACATGCACAGCCGGTTCTCCAGATTGACAAGCGATATAATTTACTACAAGTTTAATGAGGTATTTGGCTGGATAGTGTCATTGTTTTGAATACGATTGCTGTTAAAGGGGAGCATATTATGAAATATGACATTCTTACATAAAACGTTTCAGATGACAAAATATGAATATTCAACTAACGGATCGAGGGGCACAGAAACAGAAACTTGCTTAATGGACCTTTAAATCTTCTTCAAGTCTCTATAATACTCTATATAGAAACATTCACTTTCCTAACATCTGAGTCATCCAAGCAAATGCATTCACACAAGTTTCAGTTTACAGGTTGTTTTTTTTTTTTTTAGCTCTTGACATTTGGCTGCAGAGGTGAAGATGGATTTCCCCAATTAAATGGCAATCCCCTTGCTTCCTATAGAATCCCTTTGCTTCCTATGAATCAGTCATGGTATACTCTAACAAAGAAGTGGCCTCTAACAACAGTGGTGATTTATCAATGTGTTTATATAATCAGTGATGTCATTACAGTTTAAAATAATCCAGACACTCAGAAAAATCACACTGTTTTATTTATTTTATTTATTATTACAGTATGCAGACAGTCAATAGTGTTCTGTCTATGCAGTGTTAAAAGTACTTAAATAGTACAACTCTAGAAATAAAGAGTCTATGCATTTCAGTATTTCATTTAAAGTCTACTTGCATACTTTAGACAGTGTCTGATGCATTGTACTGACCAGCTATTTTTTCTTTCAGACAGCATCTTTTTTTGCCAAAATTAGCCAGTGTTCATAATTTTATACATTCTTTGTTTATTGTTTGGTGACCTGGTGAAAACCTTCACCAGATCCCAATTCCAATAAAAGCACCTGCATATGGATTATCTAAAAGTGCACACCTGGTAACGGACAAACACTATCAAACATAGAAGGAATACAGAATAGCATGTGTCTCATCCAGGAATCGGTCAGAAGATGGAAATATTATAAGTCAAATATTTGGCTGTACAAAAAATAAACATCAAAAAAGAGTTTAACCTTGAGAGCATTTTACCTTCTAAAGATTTAGATTTTAGAGTTTTAGAGTGCAATTAGAGTATATTGTCCTTGGTCATTTAATCATGGTTGGCTCAAACAATGTTAGCAGTTTGAACAGAATTTTCCAGTTTAAAATGTATAATGCATGTTATAAACCATTATTACACAAGAAACATTAAAGATGAACATACTTTTGCATGTACAATAATTTTCAAATTTATATAGATTTATTTTTTCAGTGTGCTATTATGAGCTTATGGATGTTCTTGTTTTTTGTTTCAAGTTCTAAAATATAGTGTGTACATAATGGCAGTTAGCTTAATTGTCTGAGATTAAATGTGTTGACACACAGAAATTGGAACAGAAATGGTCAGAATTAGTATTATGAGGAAGCTGGTCAAGTTTGTACTTCTGTGTCTGTGCCTAGATTCTCTAGCTCTAGCTCTGTGTCTGTTCCTAGCTAATCCTGTATCTTTGAATGAGCTTCTAGGTTAATCTAAGTTTAGCCCTGCCTCAGTTCCCATTTGTGCATCTAGACTAGTCTTAGTTTGTGTATCAGCCCTCAGTACTATCTCTGTGTCTGCTCAGGCTCCTGATGTAACTTGTCTCTGTGCTAAAGCTCTCAGTATAGCCTCTATATCTGGCACACAAGTGCAAGCCTTAGTATCTGCTCTTTTCTGTGTATCAGACACAGCATCTGAGTCTTCCTGAGTGACAAACTTAGTCCCCAAGCTTTCCTCATCCTCACTCTCTGTCTGAAACTCTTCTATCTGATGTTCGGATCACATCCTGTGTTCAAACACGGGCTTTTTTCCACTTTATTATTCACTGATCTTGTTTTCTTTTCTTGTCAGTCTTGCTTACAAGTCGTGCTCTTTTGTCATTCACAGGCCATGCTCTGTTGCTAAATGTCAGTTCTCTGTTATTTTCTCAGTGTTGGTCACAGCCTCTGTCTTTTTACCAGTAACAGCTTAGTTTTTTTTTCCTGCTTTCTCTTGCAGCATCTGTCCTTTTTTCCCTGTGTTATCCGAAGATTGTTTTCTTTGTCAGCTGATGCTGTATTTTTTTTTTACAGCATGAAGTTAACTGTTGTTGGCTGCACTGACATTACTGGTAGACTGCTAGCTCAGTTACTGTTGCATTTAATAGCTTAGCATTTGCCTCGCTGGTGTTATAGAAAATGAATTATAGACAGATCCAAATGATCAGTAGTGCTGAGGTATACATAATGCTCGAAATTTGCAAGATGGTATTAATTTTGTCAGTGTAATGGTAAAGTAATATAAGAATGCTGTGGAATACATGTGCAGTTACAATCAGAAGCCTACATACATATAGGGCCAGTGGACCATCTTGCTTTGTATTTACAGACACGGACTTGACATACAGTAAACTTGCATATGCTGGCTGAAACAAACATGTGGTAATATGACATGGCTCTCTTTTTATTCCATAACTTAAACACTGAGCACAAGGTAACTATTATTTACACTCGCCTTGTTAGTGAAGTATTAATATGGTGATATGTATAGATTAACTGTGTAAAACCATTTTATTGGTATTGTAGGTCTCCTGTTGCCGACTGAAGTCAAAGATTTACATAAACCTTTTATGTAAAGTTTATTTGCGTTAAGTTTTTCCACAGCTTCACACACTTCACAAAGCCCCACTTTTCTTTTGGCTAGTCAACCAGAGTATTTTTTGTTCACAGAGGAAGTAATGTTAAAACAATGAATTTGAGATATTTATTTTAGCTTTCATTCACTGAGAATTGCAGTGGGTCAAAAGTTTATATACACATATGTAACTGTCTCTTCAAACAGTCCAAAATTCCTGAGAAACTTCCTAATTAATAGTTAATGGGATCACACCTGTGTCTGGAAAACAGTTACTTTGTGCACATCTACAACTCTGGTTCTTCTTTATGCAATGGTACCAAATAATAATAAAAAAGTTCTTTGTAAAGTCTAACCAACTGAACAAATTCTATAGTAAATCAAACCTGGAATAAACATTGAAGTCTCTTTACTACTATTTTGAAATTGATTCTAAAGTAAATACTTGACTTAAGACAGTACATGTGACATGAAATGTCTGGAACAGTGAACAAGTTGAGAGTTTGGATGTATTTAGCCAATGTATTGGGAAAATTTGGCCTCAACTGTACTGTAAAATATGACTAATGTACTGAGTCATGCAACTGTGAATAATTGGAAATGCGCCTCTAAACTACAGGGTTAAAATCTCAGCTGTTTCATTCATGTAACTAGAGTACACACACCAGTCCTTCACATAGGAAAAGTGTACTGTTTCTCAGAGGTTTGGAAAATAATATTCAAAAGTACTGAGCAGTACTTAACTATAAATAAATGGATTGTAGATTGGCCTTCCTATGAATGATTTAGTTGAATTTGTTATTAAAAGCTACTGCAAATAAATGACTTTTTAGTCATTAACACATCTGGTGGTCTATACAGTAAATATTAGTGATCACGGGACACCATTATTACACATATCCGTAGACGTAAGGAATCTAGGTGGCATCCTGGGGTAAGACTGACGCTTTAGAAGTGTCACCCCCTTGGTGGGGGGCCCCATTAAGCTGAAGTGAATTCAGAGCATCCACAGGGATTTTTTGTGAAATGCCAGCACACCGTGCAGCATTTAGATGTAAGAATCTTTGACACCTCAAAGCAAGAGAGCAAGGAATCAATTTTCACAGAGGAAAGCCTCAGAGAATATATGTGTGTTTATTTTATGAGGGAATTTATCCAGGAGTTAAGGCTTTATCCAGTTAAGACAGGCTGTCAAGGTGAGTTTAGTGTTTATTACAGTTTAATACGTTAGAGCTTCACGTTAACTAAAGCCTCGGTTGTATTTGTAAACAGGCACCGTTAACTTGTTTTGTCAAGCAGGCTTTATACAGTACAGTATGTTACAACGAAGCTAGTTTCCAGCGTGTCATGCCGGCTTCAGTAACCGCTATGTTCCATAAGCTTTATGATTGTATATTCATGTGCATTGTTGTAGACTTATTTTTACATTTGCTTTTAAGCAATGTTAATAGAAGCTCTAATCTATATTATTTGATATGTTTTGATTTTCTATAGTGTAAGACAGTAATGCTTGTCCTCGAGGAATCTAGCTACACACTAGACAATTTTCAAATCTTCTTCTTCTTTTTTAAAAATGTGGGACACCACAGACATAAGGATAGTTTTAGACACCAACATACACAATCCAAACACATACACTCAAATATTCGACCAGACTGGAAGACTGGGAAGAGACCTCGGGGAAGACCCAGGACACACTGGAGGGACTAGGTTTTTCGGCTGACCTGGGAACGCCTTGGAATTCCCCCGGAAGAGCTGGAGGAAGTGGCTAGGGAGAAGGAAGTCTGGGCATCCCTGCTTAGACTGCTGCCCCTGTGACCTGGCAATGGATAAGTGGGAGGCAATGTTGATGATGATGATGATGATAATGATGATGATGGAAGACCACACTCCTGCAATCTGTAGTAACAATTTCATGTTGGTGAGTCCATAGACACAAGATTTCACAGAAACTTACATGATCAAAGAGACTTCAGATGAACAAAATAATGTCTAATTTGGAGGACGATCAACAACATCAGTTGGCAATTCTGGCATGCGTTGTGTTTTACAGCCAAAAACATGTACCCACATGTGCAGTGACAATAAAGCTGAATCTAATCTAATCTAATCTAATCTAAAAAACAAAAAAGAAGAAAAAGAATATGGGTGAGAATTCAATAAGCTTGTCTTCTTTTTCAATGCGAATTTGACTCAGGTTGTGTTGTGATGCACTGCCATCTTTGTGAGATTTTAAAGTACCCAACATCCGGTTGGTGATGGTAAAATAATCTTATTCACACCACACACTTGAGGATTATTTAGATGATCACAGGAGGGGTCAAACTGGGATAAAATGAATCATGCACAACATGTAGGACCAGCCTTCCAGGGTTCCACTTGTTCCCACTACATACGTGATCTTTGAAGTAAAGTTTTTATTCATTGGAGAACAAATTGTATTTATTTATTTTTTCATTTAAAGCTTAACCTTGTAGAATGAAATTAATCCATGAAATTAATATGACAAACAACAATAACAAACTTGATTCCAGGTTTCTGAGAAATCGCAAAGCTCTCAGTCTGGAAGAACCGAGTCAGAAGTTTCCTGTGTCAGATAGTTACAGAGTCACTGACACTGGAGACTTGTTCTATAAATGTTATTACTGACATAATAAATTGAGTTACCGATGATTTATCACGGTAGTCTTGAATCTCTGAATAAATTTGCATTTCATTTCATATAATTCTCAGTGCTGGAACAATAACTCCCCTCTAAAAGTAGTGCAATTGTGAGGCCAATACTTTTGCTTTTTGCTATGCAATGACATTTGGGTTTGATATCAAAAACTGAATATGAGATGATATATAAGAATATAAGTTTTAATTTCCTGATATTTCTAGTCAGAGTTGTTAAACTACTTAAAACACAGCACCTTTTAATTGACCGTTACCTATTTTAGAGCATGTGACCGACAGGGGTTTCTTGTTGGCCGGGTGTGCAATGTTAAATTGATTGTTTAAATAATTAATCGATCTGAATGTTTACTCTTGGTTTGAGCCCTGTATTTGTTAAATTGGATAAATCAACATGAAGACCAGAGAGCTGAGTATGGAAGTGAATCCAACCATTTCGAAGGTCAGGAAAAAGGGAAAAGCAATCAGAGCCATTGCACAAGCATTGGGCATAGAAAATACAACAATTTGGAGTGTTCTGAAAAAGAAAGAAACCATTGAGAGCAGAATTGTAGAGGACATACCACAAGATGCAAACCATTTATCATATCAGTGCTGGAACCAAGATTAACCTCAACTAAAGTGATGGAAGAAAGAAAAGATCTGCTCATGATCCAAAACATATGACCTCATCGGTCAAGTACAATGAAGGTAGTGTCATGGCATGGGTTTGCAAGACTGCTCCTGAAATGAGTTCACTAATCTTTATTCATGATGTAAATCAAGATAGTAGACGCAGAATGAATTCAGAAACATTCTGTCTGCCAATTTACAGAGAAACACATCCATTTAACGACTGTCCCATGGTAGAGAACGTACTGCCTGATTCAAAGCACTGGCACTTGATACTCTATTCATGAACGTGAAATGAATATTTCCTTCAGCATAGTGATATTTTTTCATAGTTAAATAAAAGTGTGATTTTGTACATTTTTGCAATTCACTTTAGATCATATAGATTGTAGATTGTCTACCAAAGATTGTAGCGAGTACAAAATATGTGCTACAGGGATAGCCTGCATAGATACTGATGTTTTTTCCCCCCTTTTTTCCAATTAAATATTGGAAACAGAAGGAAAAATCATAGATAGAAAAAAGAAGTAGGTCTTATGAGAGTGATGTTGCTTGGTTTTGTGGAAATGTTGCTTTAGAGTATAGAGATATGTTGTAGTCGTCAGATATTGTGTAGATGTCAGAGGTAACACTTATGAGCTGAATGGAGTGACAATTGTGTGACACTCAGATATGATGCTATTCTTGGTCTAGTCATATATTAGATATGTTTCTGAATCTCTGAACCTATTAGCACAATTTCACACCCATATAGGATACGTTTACTCAAACAATAAGGTCTACAGTTTAGCACATTAGGTGTTGCTCTTTGTGTGACCTTTCTGGCTCAACAGTGAATGAGTGGGAGGTCCAGTCTGCTAGCTAGTTAACGACGCACTCACAAACGACCAGAGGTCAGGGCGATGGGGCCTTGTGAAATAAACAAAGGAGAGCCCTGGGTCTGATCATTCTCTAGCTTTACTTTAGCACGTTCACGTTTGTCACGTCACACACGTCAATACAACCCTTCCCACTGGAATCCCCTTTGCCATAAATCACTAACTAAAAGCATGTGGCAGCACCTCAGTCGGAGGTTTACGTTACTGCTGAGCAGAAGCCGAGATGCATTTAACACATTTAAATCCTTTAGTTTTTTTAAAATCTGGATTTGATCAGAAATTTGGAGCAGATTTATATATTAGAGATTTAAGCTTGTGCTAGTTCTTAAGATTTGAATGGAAAGTGGGTCGTGCTGACGCTTACTTCAAGTTGGCTCAAAAATATATTATCAGCACAATATTTTGTGATGCCAGGAAAAAAAGATTCCTGTGTTCTGTTTTGTAATCTGTGATTCCTGCCAACAGACTGAGTTAATTCTCTCTGCACACATGCACCTCTCTGCTACAGGCATGGAAGTAGCGAAGTACAAAGTTAGAGAAGTCTTTAATTACAGGAAGGAAGGTTTTTTTTCCCCCTTTTTTCTTCCAGACTAACTTACTAGGCTGCCTGTCAGGTAATTTAGCTGGAGAACAGTGGCAGGAGGGTATGGAGAAGGGAATGAATGGGGCCCCTTGTTCTCATTCAGACAGATCAGCTTTACATTCGGGGTTTTTTTTGTCTTGCCTTTAGATTACACATATGGGGCAGAGTAAACTTTGTGGTCCTGGTTCACTATGTATATTATGTGATTGGTTATACTCCATATATATTTTCCCATAGTAACTGGAGAGATGATACTAGTGTATAGTTCTGCTGAATTCGCCAGTTCTGGTCAAAAGATGTTGATTCATATACAAGATTTTTTTTGTTTTTTGCATACTTGGTATTGGACCAAAGCAGCAGAAAAATCAAAAGAATGAATTTCATCTGATCCTGTAAGTAAAATAATTATTTTTTTATTTATTTACTCATTTATATTTGAAACCTGAATGGTTACACTTGACCCTCACCAGCACGTACCTGAATTCTTTACAAAATACATGAACTATTTTTATTTTATTTTTTTTTTGTTTATCATATATAATAGTACCATATATAGTATAGTATAGTATATGCAACCTACTGGCCATTTGCTCAACTCTCCCAGGGTGTTGAGATGAGGTCAGAGGTCATATAGACACACAGCATTCTTCAGCCATGGGTTAATATTAGCACTTTGTCAGCTCCAACGTTCTCACTGAAATGAGGTCTCGTCTTTTACGTACCTCTTTAGAAGCAAGCGGGGAAAAAAAAAGTTTGATTCTCTTTAAAGGTTCCTGTGTTGGAATGAATGGGAATTTAAAAACCAAGTCGGTTCAGCTCAGGGAGGACTGCTTTTGACTTGTGTCAAACTTACATGAGTAAATAAGCTTCTAAATCCAGCTGAGCAAACTTTCACTGGGGATAGAGAAGAGAACACAAAGAACTGCCATTATGTCAATAAAAGTTGAAGCAAGAAGACATTCACATGAATAAGAAAGAAAAGCCTTAGAGATGTGTGAAGCCTTCGTTGTAAATCCTGTTTGGCCCAACAGATCCTAAAGAGGGAAAGTAGAGAATATAAAGACAGAAACAGGATGTGCCAATATCACTGGGTTCGACCCGCTTCAACATAGATGTCTGAATAATGTATACGTCCCCATTGATTGACCCTTTTCTCTGTGTATCGCTGAATGTTTTATAAAAGAAAAAAGAAACGAATACTCTCAATATTAACCCCTTCAGTCATTATTCAGTATCTAGAGTAAAACTAATACAGTAATTACTGATATTTAGCTATGAATAGCCTTAAATTTGTCCTAAGGTGTATATAGGTGCTTATATCCAATAAAAAAACTAATGGACCTCGCCATGCTATTTAGGAAAGGTGCTGGTGTTAGCTCAGGCATGACCAGCCAGTAATTCATCATCATTGTTTCCACATATTCATTTAGCTGCCATACACAGTAAAGTCCCCAGTGAGAAATAAATGCATCCAACATTCAACTCCATCTGCACAACAGCTGATTCTACGCTACTTAATATGAGGGATATTATTATTATTATAAAGATATTTTACTGCGTTGATCATTCTCATGACATCCAACTTCATACAAATTGCAACAAACAAGGGCAACACAGTTGGGTCTCGTTCAATTTCTCAACAAGGGACTGGTTTGTGTTAGAAACAGATGATTTGCTTAACCCTTTCAGTCACGCTGGTTAAACACCTGGGCTTACATTTCAGTGAAAAGTGTCAAATTACAATGTGCTACTTAGTGAGTTCACTATGTTAAATTGTACTGGCTGTGTTGCAATCGATTTACAAAGAATAATTGCATACATAATGTCACGTGCAAAGCTGGATGGAGGATTACTTCTCGTTTGCAAGTTTAGATTTCTTAATGAATAAAACGGAAATTTGGCGAATAAACCCTTTAATACTGATTACAGACAGTGAGCCAGGTTAAGCAAGACAAAATAGAACCTCCATTATGTGTGCATACTGTACATGCACATGTATATGTCAAGGAAACATTTTTTTAAATGATATTGGCATTTCAGGTCCAAACATGAGACCAACTGGGATTGAGGAAGGGATAAACCCTGGATGAGATAGCAGTCTGTTGAAGGGCACCGTGCACAGATTTATTCACATACCCAGTCGTGTTACACCTAGTGGCAGTTCAGCATATTCAATCCACCTACTGTATGTTTTGAAAAACAGGAGAACATGAAGGAAATCTCAGGATTGAACAAGGGATGAAGCAACTGTGAACCCACTGTGCCACCTTGCCAACAAAAATGTTTTTTATTCATGTCCATTAGTTTCAGCTGTCTTTGAATTATTAAATTAGACTGAATTGCATTAAGTTCAATTAAATTAAGTGACTTTGAGGATTGCATTACACTGTTGGTTCTGAATGAAACTATTTCCGCCGTCACTGCCGTGTAGTTTGCACTTTTCTGTAGAAATGCCCCTTACTCTTTAGAAAATACATGCTAAATGCACAAGGCATTTTATTTAGCTCAGCTGAAAGATGCAATTCTTCATCAACCCTGTTAATAAATCATGTTTCCTTTTTAAAATCGGTGTTACTGACATATTTAGATGCACACAACCATTTTTAAAATCAACTGCCTAATATTTTTCTAATTCTGAATTTGGTTAAGTGCAAGACACACAAAGGGAAAAAGAACAGCAGTTCTTTTGCAAAACTGGGGCAGTATAGTTCCTGAAGGAACTCCTCCAAAATGGCTTACCAGTGTAATCTGCTTATTATTGTACAACTTGTACAGAAAATGCTAGCCAAACACCAAAATAAGCCCTTAGAATTAGGATTTCTACTCCATTACATTTGAGGTTTGATGAGGAATGACCGACTCATGAGAAAATGCTTTGAAATAAATGTCGTGTCTTGTGCTTTAAAATGGGGCACGTCACAAAGCCCTAGTTTCTCAAAGGACAACTGAGCCTCAGTGCAGCTACTTCAGTGCGTCTGCCTCAGAGACTGATCGTGCCTCTCTCCTACACTTCCTCCTGTTAAATGAATCCCCAGGGAGCGACCATGTTCTGGACGTGATTGTATTTTATCTCTCCCCCTGCTTTATTCTCAAGGTAACATGTAACTCGGCGTTTAATCCTGCATGCACTGCCGCCTTCCTTTTCCTGTGGTTCATAATTCTTGCAATTTATTCTGCCTTTCAGGAGTCATTTCTTGCTGTTCTTCCATGCAAATGTCCCATTTATCCATGCCCACAGGGACAGGCACTCTCCTCTCACCTCACCAATTAGACCAGATTTTTTCGAAGAAGGTTCTGGAGACCATTAAAATGGGCCTGAACAAAAGAGTTTCCATTACAAATAGTGGGATGTACTGATGAAGGGAAACCAGCAGGAGGAGCTCCATCCACAGATCTCAGTGAATGTGCACACATTTTTTCCCAGAATTCAGAGGTTGGTCCCTGGTCATTTGCAAGTCCTTGAATTTGCTATCTATTTGACCTTCAACTTCTGCACTATAAACCATATCGCACATCTGGTATCAAGCGCTTAGTCTCTGTTACGTTATATGAAGGGCGGAAGAAACCGTACTGTGACCTGCAAAGCTGAGACAACGACACATCAATGCAGCACACGAGAGACATAAACAAAGGCCGGTTTAAAAAAGATTGATTTGAAGATCTTGTTTTTAAAGGCTCCAGCTCTTCTACTACAGCACCACAGAGCTGTAGGATTAAAAAAAAAAAAATCGACAAGAATCTTTATACAGTGCTGAGTGAGCAGAGATTTCAAAATCGATATGAGGATTTGCATCATAGTATTTTTTATAATTTCAAATTCAATCTTTTCTTATTTGCACCAGGGAGGAATTTAATCTGTATTGGGAAAAAAACAGAAAAGGCATTATATCCCTGTAGTTCATATATTGCTTTTAGTTTTAATTAGGATATTGCATAATTAATAAACATTCACAGCATCATAGCCTCAAGTGGCCACTTTCAGGCTGGTTAACATCAGTGCTAAACAACAGAGGGTGCTATACAGATGCACTGTAAGAGTCAGGCTTAAAGAAGAAGCACTGCAAACAAAAATTACAGCTCAGCAGGTGGAAATATCTGAATATACTCTATATTTGGTTCAGTACAACTGCATTTGTATTTCTTTTAGCATTAATAGACATTGTCACCACTCAGTGAATATCTGACTATACACACAAAATCTGATTTACCTTGAATTTCCTAGTAGAAGATTACAATTTCTAGACCTTTTTAATCATTCAAAGCTTGAAATAGTTTCGTTCTACTGCTTTCCTTTGTTTTGCTCACTTTTCAGCATTTATTTCTAGAAAGACTTTAGAGTTAGAGAGAAACACTTTTTTTATAAAGATAAATATGACTATAGTCAAGATATTTTCACTTGCCGAGATGCTTTTTTTGTAGTGAGGAAACACCTCAGCTTGAATATATGTGGGGCGCTTTTTTGTTTTTTCCCCTATTCAGATCTTCCTCGGGATGTGAAGGAAAGGTTGAAAGAAAGAGAAAGGCAAAGACAAATAAACTGATGCCAGATGACATCTTTGCTGAGTGAAGCATCGCTAAAGACGCTAAATACATAATATTTTTGTATACTAGACCTACAAAAAAAAAAAAGGTGTGATTACAACCTGAATTAACCTTAACCTGAATCCCTTATAAATGTTTAAATCAGATTGTTCGGAAGATAGTTGATGTGATTTTCTGTAACAGCATGGCTTGGAGATTTTTCTTTTTAAGAAATGTTATATACTATTTATAGCTGGTACAAATGTAATTACAGAGGTATTACAATATTTATATTATGTATTATTCATTTTGCTGCGGTATAAGAAGAATAAAAATAACAAAGTAATATTTAACATGTAATATGTCGTGTTAATATGTTCAGGTTTTATCTTTCTTGTAGATGGTAGACCATTATAAATACATTTATCATACAGAGAGGTTTAATGAAACTTCAGGCACTTTTAAGTCAACTTTATACGACCAATTAAAAACAATCCTAGCAATAAGCACCTGTGTATCTTTGCCCCCGAAAGCCTTTCTGCGTCTTATAAAAAATGTATACCTTTTTAAAGATGTAGGAATATGATTGATTTTTCCGGGTCAAGGCCCAGTGGAAGCAGAACGAGAAGTCAAGGGGCATCAGTTAGAATACTGAGAAGCACTCTTGATGTGCAGCATCAGCACTTTGTTCTTGTATTCTGAAATACTTTCTTTGAGAAGTCTTCTCAACGTGTACCCTTCTTTATACTAGCGGTGGCATCATATACAACAGAAAAAAAAGTCGCTTGAAAAAAAAAACACTTGAAAGGTTGAACATTTTTTAAAGGGTTAACACCAGTGAGGTATGAAGAAGAATCCAAAGAGTTACTGGAGTGTAACAGATAACAATAGATTGCTGCGAAGCACAAAGTTTCTAAAGAAGAAATCTGTTTCACGTAAAGTCCTTCATCGGCTGTGTACACAAAGTGCTTCTGAAGCACTAAGAGGTGAAAACAGTTGATATTTAAATTAGATGTTTAAAGTGTCATTCCTCTGGGTTTCAGGAGTGCAGATGAGTTCCTTATCCTTAAATTTCCTCACTTCAGTGCTGCCATAGCAACAGCTAGCAACGTTAACAGGGATGTCATTAATGGTATATAATTTAGTGTTAGGAGATATCCAAAATTACATAATGAATTAATGATCAAACAGGTTTCTCTGTGTTTCTATAATGTACAGCTGATTTTGCAGCAGATTTCGCAAATAAACACTCTCTGGCAACGTTAATGCATATAATTATCCAATCTGCCAAACATTTGGTAGCAGTGCAATGATAAAAACAGGCCAAGTGCTTCAGTTAATGTTCACTTCAAATATCAGAATATGGAAAATGTGATCTTAGTTATTTTGTCCATGTCATGTCTGTTAGTGAGTACAGGATGTGAGTACAGGTTTTCTTATTAAAGTTCTTACTAATAGGTAAGTTAAGGTAAAGTAAGGTAAGATCTATAATAGGTCAATATATTTCTTGTTTCAAACTGTGATTAGAATTAAATCACAAATGTCACATTTTTCACAAAATCAGACACTGAAATTTCATGCCTCGTATTTAACCTTCGCCCTCCAATACAGGAAATGTATTGAAATTGAAAATTTTTTTTTTTCATTTTAAAATATTTATTATTGTATTTTTACTTCAGCTCCACTGTTGTACTGACAGACTCTGTGACTCCTGGTTTCTTTGCATAAGTGATATACTGTACCTGTTTTTAAATGTCAGCACTTTTTCTCTGGAAATCAGTGAGGCATACTGTAATTGTGCCCTGTAATTATGCATATCTATACGCCTACTACAGAATTTCCAAGAGTGTCTGCATCAAAATATGAAATAAGTATTTGCCCTCTTGAACTGTGATGCATAAATGTGGAAATTCAACCCATAAGGGTGTAGAGGAGAATTAAAGATTACAAAGAACTGGATGTTAGATTTCAAATACTGGTAGAAATGTAGAAATGATGTCTAAAAAAGAAATAATCAGAATGAACACAATAATAACAATTAATATAACATTTTTCATAAACGGTTTGTGGAACATGACAAATGTTCAAGGTGTTGACTCCAGATTTCCCGGATTTCGATCCAATCAAGAATCCGTGGTGTGGGACGTAATTATAGGGAGGATTTTTTTTTTCTGTTTAACCTTCCTGCTTATTTTTTTGAAGAAGGCTACATTAAAGACAGTTCTTGAAGCCATAGAAATTGCTTTGGCTTGAATGATAATAATAATAATAACAATAATAA
>JAOTRN010000028.1:7562471-7575114 GCA_028566695.1 Bagroides melapterus
TTCTCTACAGCGTCAGAACGATTCGGCCATTTTCATCCTCACCGGCTGCTACAAAGCCAAAAATGGACCAGCACCCTCTTACCTCATAGCTCTTATCACTCATTCCACTGTACCAGGCTCCCTCACATCTACTAAAACAGCTCAAGTGGTCCAACTATTTCAAGGTAGGTATACATAAAGACTCTAATCTGCTCTGGCTCTTAGGCGGTGGAATGAACTTCCCCTAGATGTCTGAATAGCCGAGTCACTGAGACCTAACTCTTCCTGAATTACTTAAACCAGCAGTTATTCTTTTTTCCCTGTTTTATATATTTGAGTTTTATATTTATGTATTGATATATTGACAGAGACTGGTAAATGTCGGAAATGTGATTGTAAATGTAAACTATGTATGGTTGGTTAGCCAGCAGATGTTTGTCAGCCTGGAATTTGAGGTCCCACTGGATCTTAGCTCTACTATTCCCAACAATTGTCTGTAGTGTGTCCTGTTAGTACTTGGGGACTTCTAACCCATACTTTGCATAGATGCTTCTATACACCATCCCAGCCGCATGTTTAAGCTTCTCAGTATATGCTGTCCAAGCTTGTATCTTACACCCTGATATGTTGTACAGTTTCAGAGTATCTTTTCACAGCCTGCAACTTGGGTCCTGCCATCTGTAATAGATTGCTAGCTCTATGGATTTTCTGCTTAGGGTCGGTTCTTGTGCTGCCATGATCAGAGCCTCTGTGCTATCCTTCAGGCCAGCCTTTTCTAGCCACTGGTAGGATTTCTTGAAGTCAGCAACATCCTTTACCTGCCAAAGATACATCCCATGGAGGGGCTTCTTCCACAACATTTTGTCTTCCTCCTCATCACATACTGTCTTCTGCTGCTTGAGGCACTCTCTTAGCAGTTCTTCTCAAGGGACCATCTTCCTGATGTGTTCATGGATGCTCCTTGTATCGTTCTGAATAATGGCTGTGACACTCACTAATCCCCTGCCTCCCACTTCGAGTCTCAGGGTGCTGAATTTTGGGGGAACCCTACATGCATTGAGAGCAATATTTGTGTTTAGTGCTATCTATCATCTCCTGTTGCCAGATTACTATTCCAGCTGGGTATGTGATGACTGGTAGAGCATACAAATTACTGGCTCAGATCTTATTCCTACTGTTGCATTCTTAGCACCTGTCTTACCTTCTGCATTCTTAGCACCTGTCCAACCTTGCAATTTTCTACCCTGTGATTTTTTTTTTTTGTTTATAGGTGGTGGCCTAGATGCTATTGATTACCGTGCCTTGGACACTACTCAAGAAAAAATTGGCAACCTCGGAAGTTAGAAGTACAGGGAGGTGCTTTAGTTTAATTTAAGCACCTGTGTAAGCCTAAACCTGATTAGAGAAAACTTGTTCCCATGTAAATACTCACATCAAATTTGATCTTAAACTGCTCAATCTAAATACAGCCCTCAGAGTCACACTATGCAGGTGCTTAACTTGAATTTTCTTGGCACCTTTACAAGTTAAATTATCCACATGATGTTCACACCACCAAAGTAGGCAGATTTTTCAGTTGTGCCTTGACCACCTCTTTTAAAACAGTTATTTGGCTTCAATTATGAAGTTCATAATTTTATTGTAAGAATATAAAAATATGTATATATAATACTGTTCCTTGTTCTGTTCTGGTAGGACATGGATCTCTGATTACATCTGAGTTCAAAAATATTGAAAATATCTTAATGCTGGGATTATTTCCTCGCAATAGTTTTGAATGAATGAAAATTATTCTAAGACAGTATGGGTGTCTTAACATACTGTACTTGGCAAAAGCAAACAAAAACCCCATTCTGGTTCTGACTCCACCACTGAAAAAGAAGTTGAACAATAACATCTTATAATTGTTAAAAGATTTAACACCTGATTCTAAAGAAGTGTATTTATTTCTTTACATCTCTGCTTCTCATACATATGCACATGCTCTTTATCATGATGATTCTGTTATTCTGTCATACTATCACACACACATGGCCAACCCCACTCAAATCATTTGCCTCCCTCAGGGCCTGTGCATTCTCATCAGATATGAGCTTCAGCAGCTTGAGGAGGTTCAGAAGTGAAGCTTAGCTAAGGCTGAGTGATGTAATCTCCATACATCTAGCAGCTGGGTACAGGGCCGGTGGAGCAGCAGGCCTGGTATAGTGCTGCAGGGGGGTGTGAGGGAGTGGCACAGTGCAGCACAGATGGTGAGAGGAGGGGGAGAACTGTGCCACACTAGTTGTGCTTTGTATTTACTTAGTGTCAGGGATTGACAAGCGGAAATTCCCATGACCTTCTTCAGAGGGTCAGACAATTCCCAGAGGTAGCACTGGCAGCTCTGGTGCTTCAAAGTTCACTAGCTTGCAGGTAGAAAGGCTTAACCCAAGGATATCTGCCATCCCTCTAGTGTGAAATTCCATGTGGAATGCAGATTGGTGCATTGTGTAAAGAATCAGTTTCATTATATCAAACCACATATATATTAGGATAAATAACAAGCCACAATTTGTCAACATAAACCATTATCTTAGTCAGATTTCCTATAGCAGAGGGCAACTGGTCAACTGTGCTCTGGATGCAGACCCAACAAAATATTTCAGTCATATTCAAATATATCAAATCATATTGAAGCAGAAATGATAAAGGTAAGTAAGAACTGACCATAGTTCAGTGACCTACAGTTTTGTTTTTAAATATGTACCATGTTGGCTTTCGTAGCAGATTCTTCATTAATACATTCTCATTATTTACTGACTAATGATGTGATGGGAAAAAAAAAAACAATGACAAAAACAACGTTCAAAGGTCACTTGACAGAGAAGCACATGTTTATTCTCCTCTTCAAGATCAAACTTGATATCATGACACTAATCCAAAATAATTGTGTGCAGTGGCATTATGAAGCAAAATAAAAAAAAAAAAAACAATTTAAAATTGAATGGCAGAATGTCGAAATGGAAAAGAACACAGTTTAGAAAGGTGCTTTTGTCATCTGTGTTAATGAGCATGATAAAACACTGTGGTAGCTTAGGGGTTAAGGTGTTGGACAAAATGCCATACTGTAAATGTAACCTAATATTTTTTTTTTAAATATAAATCTCGAAAAAGATGTAATACTATTTGTTGACATAACAGTTAGTGAAAATGTTAGGCTAACTTGCTCACTAGGTAAATAATAATTAGCAGTTGTTTAATATGTGACTGAATAATACATCTTGCTTGAATTCATATTAATTAGAAAAAAAAAGTCTATTGAGGACATAAATAATACTTTCTAGAAGCACAACTTTATTTTTTTCCTTGGCAGCTGGCTCGGGTGGCTCTTACTGCCCTCTTGGCCTGTTCCATATGCTGTACTGTGAAAGGCTGTTTCTGCAGTGCATCAGCTAATAGCTAATCATAAATAAACTCCACATGCTATATATATATATATATGTCATGCTGAGTTTGTGTGTGTGTGTGTATGTATGTATGTACAGGCTATATATACAGAATATTTTGCCCCAAGTTATTATCATTTTAATTTGAGTCAGTTATTTTTTTTTATTAATAACTCAAAATGCCTACAATAAAGTAAAAATTAAATATTTAATCAAACAAATACATCATCTTTTTTTAACATTTCAAAATCAAAAATGTTTTTTTTTCTTCAGATTTTCAGTGTATTCTTAAACTTTTGGACCCTACTGTCTCTATGTGTTAGTTACATCAAACATGAGTCAAACTAAAGAGACAAGTATTGGAATTTATTGTTTTCAACTGTTTTCATTGGGCTATTAAATTCAAAATACACTCACAGAGAGCGCTGGCTAAATGAAGAGTAATGTAAAGAGTGGTAGCTGCTGTTATTTTTCTGGTCAGAGCAGGCCAACCTTAATAATATCAGTAAAAACCTTTAATGAGGCTGGCACGTAATGCCGTTCACTTTAGCTAGACTATGTCAGACCTGGTCTGTGACCCCTACATCTATAATTATATAAAAAAACAAGCTTACAAATGGTAAAATATTTTACTCTGAGCTTTTTCAGCTACACAAGTGAAGGTGGATCTAATGGAGAATGAATTTATATTTATTTAAGTCGCATTTCAGCTTCAGCGTTAACTCTTGAATTAGATTATTAATCACAAAAAAAACTGCATGAGGCAATATGAATTAACTGACAGGGCCGCTGGAAATATTTACCAAAAAACTGACAAACACATCTTATTTATCATTATAAATTGGGTTAACAGTTCACATTCAGGCTGTAACATTATTCATTTCATTACATTAACAAACCATTAACTTCAGCATCAATAAAAATAACTTATTGCCAGCATAATAGTACATTAATTTAAGGTATGTACAGTATTATTATATACAGTATTTATTACACTCCTGCACTGAATACTTTGAGTCATGAATTCAATAAACACAGCCACATAAATGAGAAGATTACAATATGTTACATGATACGACAAAAACCTACTGAACTTTGATCTCCAGGAATAAATATATGAAATTACTTCTGAATTTTAGAAAAATATTAATTTAATAATTGTTTAATCATATCAAGGTTCTTATTGATTTACTCGTTGATTTTAATACATATTGTTTAATGCAGATCTTGATTATTGGTTTATTATAATTAACATAATAATGTTACCTATGTTAATTTTTTTATCATGTTTGGGTATTACAGGGTGTATAATTAAATAAAGATTTAGAATTAATTAAATAATATTACTATGGGAACCCTAATTTAATGGGTTTCGAAAACTGATACTCATATCTTTCTTGCTGTGTAAAAAGGAAGTAGAGAGGAAATAGCTGGGGTTAAATGACATGCTCCAGCAATGACATGAAGCTCGGTCACACTAATTTAATAGCAGTTTCATCAAAAACCATTACCTGCAGGTGAAAAAATATTAAATGAACTTTCTATCTACCTATATTTATTCATCTAAGTGGTATAAGGCCATAGTGATACCAGTTAATCCTGGATATCGAGCCTTTAGCCTCACTTTATTATTCATATATAGATTTAGCATATTATTTTACAGTTACTAGGTGAACTACAGTGAAACTGCTTGTTTGATAACGGTCGAATCAAAGCAGTCACAAATCAGCCATCAAATGAATCAAACTTCCAAACGCATCATGTTCATCAGACCATAGAGAATTTGTGAAACTGCTAATCAAACTTGTCTTTCTAAGGCAAACAATGATTGGGCAGTAATTTTTTTTAACCGAATAACAGCTAAATAGATCCAAAAGAGAGGGTTGTTCAAAATGGAGTGTTAATATTGCAAGGGACAAAGCAAATTGATCGCCATCTAATCTCATGTGCTCCTGTTTACCTTCATTAATTCATTTCTATTTTCTCACCATGAGGGAATTTGCTTTTATAGAGGTTAATTAACTCATTGTCAGTTTAAACACAGTCATTTATTGCTGTGTAGGACTATGCCTGTTATTGTATAGATAAAAGCTCTTGGGGCTTAGAGGAACACTTAGGCCAAGGAAAAGAACTCTGTGTTAGCTCTTAGAACCTACAGAAAGCCATGGACTAATCACTTACTGCAGTCGGAAGTAATGTTTAAAAAAGGCAGATCAATGATCCTTCTGTTTATTCTGTCCAATTCTAAATCACATTTATTCAAGAATCCAGACTATTTATTCATTATTTTGTTCTTTTCTATGTCATGCTACAATGTTAGCATGCATGGATTTTTCATTCATTTGTTCAGCACCATTGTGATCAGGGTCAGCGTGGATTCAGAATCAATAAGGATTACTGAGGAACATGCAGCTGTGAGGAAGCAATGCTAACCACCGTTCCAGCCGATATTCGTTCCACTCTTTAGAAGTGTTGAGGTGGAAACTCTCTGTACTGGTACCAGATTCAGGTCACTCAAGAGATATTCTAGCAGGTTCATGCCCAGGTTGAGATTCGGACTCTCAAGGACATTCACAAGTTGCTTCTATGTTGTTTTGACAGTGTGTTTCTCTCGGTATATTCCAGGACCTGTTCATAATTCCTCCCTTCTGAAAAAAAACCCAGTCCCTGCTGTTGAAAAACGTTTTCATAGTTTGAAGTTGCCCCACTGTGCTTCACTGGATGAAATTGGTCATGTGATGAGAATTACCTGGCTTGCTTTCATCACCTTCCTGTAATAGCTGACACTTTAGGACAAATAGTTTAATCTCAATTTTACCTAATTTTACCAAAACCCTTGCCTTCAACTCAGCAGGAAACTGCCTTTTACTGTGGAATGGTGTCCAGCTGGACACTTAACCCATAAATCCTGATTGTTGGAATGCTACAGATGTTCTTATCTGGCAGACACTTCCATTTGCTTTGTTTAGCTCTGTTGTGCGAGTCAGTGGGAGTCCTAGTGGTTAGTAAAATCCATCTATTTAAGGTTATTAGTTGGAATACTTCTATAAATGTGTGATTTAAATTGTGTAAATGTGTTTTACTAAATATTGAAAAAGGCTGTAGCACATCAAAATGTTGTCAGAGTACTTTCTCTGTGCACTCTATATCGCTACAACTATTTACAAGGACTACTGCACATACACACCCTTCACTTTACACTGCTTCCTTAGGGAAGCTTTAGACAGTCATCTTTGAACCTGGCTGGACAACCATATGTGCCAGATGGCCAATAGCAACTGCTGTTAAAGCTCTTTAAAAAAGCATATTGGGATTGAGACAAGCACCAAAATCCATAAAGAATTTCACAGAATTCTTTCACAAAATCCTTAAAATGTTGAAAAAGGGTTAATGTTTCTATTTACAACCTTATTAATAAATTGATGAGAGTGTCAATATGAAATAATTCAATACTTGTATAATTAAAACCTAAAAGATAATTGATTAAACGATATGATATGAATATAGTTATGAAATATGACTATAGGTAAATGTTTATTTCAACATGGATTTGATGCTTTCTGGATTTAATTGTTTACTTCACTATTCAGGCCTGGATCAGGTTATGAGATAATTTTTCATGAAAACATTTTTTCAGCATCATCCATCAAAGCTAATGGGACAACCTCTTTCATTTGAATTTCAGACAAATTGATTGTTTTTGCCTGGAGCACTTCTGAAATCAGAAATAAATGTTCCAAATAAACAACTGTTTGTGCTGCTGAAGAGGGTCTTGAAGAGACTGACTGAATGACTTTAGTAACTAAAAACAGAGAAGCATCTAACCAAACATCTTAAGCTATTTGAGAAATGAGGTTCTATTTAAAACCCATGTCATTCATAAAGAAGATGACACGTCAGCAGAGGAATTGCATGTCAAATAGACGAACGTCTTTCTAGACTCCTGTTGTTTATAACTTTACTGGCCAATCACTGAGGAGGAGTTGGGTGGGTACTTTTAGGAGAGTTTTGCCCATTTGAATTGCCTTCCAGATGTTGAATATTATTTAGATGGAGTCATAAATCAAGCTTAAATGATGCCTTAATGGTACAAACTGTTTAAACCAGTATGACCAGCTGACCCATGTTGAGCACTTCTTCCTTCTTTTGACTTTTATTTCACATGACCGAGACCTTAGCATGAAATAAACAGTGAACAGTAACAGAAATAGAGCAATAAATAATGAAAGACAAAAATATACTGTATGTTAAATTAAATAATTAAATATGAACTATTCTATTTTTTTTTTACATAACTATTAAATCTTTTATAAGATTTAAAATGTAATTTAATGTTTTTTTTCTTTTCAAAATGCCATCCTCAGCCTTTAATAACTCAGACTTTTGATACTGCAAGTAAGAAAAAAGATAAAAAGATACTGATTTAGCTAAAAGGTCATTTTATACCACCTCAGGATTTCTCTACATTGTATTTTCTGAGTGAAAATAATTTGTAAGTTTGAAGCATTGGTGTGTTGGTCTGGACTAACGTATATAAAGTGCAGATTCAGTGACCTCATGCTAGACAGTGGCCCAAATCCAAAGAAATGAACTTGTCTTCTGGTCTGACAAATGGCCTTTGAAATATATCATTTACTGAAAGTGTAAAGTTGGCAAATATACAGTGCAAGGAGCTATGATTATATAAATAACTATATATCATTGCTGTTGTCAGGGCCTGATGTTCCTGTAGATTCTTAGGCTTTAATGAGTATCTTCTCATCTGAATATAATCCATACTGGTAATTGTCCACCGATTTTAGGAGAGTTATATATTACACACGTAAGACGATCTTTCTTAGAAGAATGCTTTCCATAGCGAAGATTTAATTATGCAAGCTTCCGGATCTCATCTCCAGCCAAGCAGCATAGTGGCCATAGTGAGTCTGTTTAGTTTGATTATGTTTAAACCTGTAGGATATTTTCTCTACCACTTAAAAAAACGACTCCAAGAGTGACACGATGATCTTGTTAAGCTTCAGTGTATCATGGTTTTATGATCAAAGCTCATTTTCCATCAAAAAATTAAATCCTGATGGCAGGCTTTGCTATTATTCATCGTAAGATTTAAAGTAAACAACTTCAAGCTTACCTGGGGTCATGCTCACAGCCCTAGCACTGCAGTAAATAAATTAAACAGTCTGAAATCTGTGACGTATTGGAGTCCTACCTGTGTATAACAATAACTGTGTGCAAGAGATAGTGAAGAAGAGAAAGATGCTCTGGTGAATGTGCTCTGAGACATGACACAGGAATGGATCTGATAAGGTATAGGGGGCTGAAAATGCTTCAGGCTTTTATCTACATGGTGTTTGGCAAGAGATTGAAAGGTTTTAACATATCCCTGACTGGAGATCCCATATTTAGACCAAAAAAAACCCTAAGTATCTTTCAGCCTTGATGTTCATGATAGAGCCTTACCTTATCTTTCTTCTGTTTTTCATCCTGATATATGTGCCATCTTTCTCCATCATTGCTGAAAGCAAGCTTATAAGAGCCCACAAACTGCACATGGCCAAAATCTTTTGCCCCCTGGGTAATGATACCTGTGATTTTGGTCGGCACATGCATGTCCACCTGAGAGAGAGAGAGAGAGAGAGAGAGAGAGAGACAGAGAGAGAGTAATAAATGTAAGAACCCCATTTTCATTCACAAGTGAGTCTTAAAGGTTCCTGAGATGTTGGAAATTAATTTATAAAAGTTTACAGAAGGGAATCAGCAAACACTGCTGAATATTAAACATTTTTGCTTAGGCACTTCTTGAGAACTGAAAGAGAAAAAAAAAATGACGACTCAGCCATATATTTGTGTTGAAATATTTGCCATTTGCTGTTGGTTTTGTTTCATGCTGTAAGTTACAGGTTGTGTCCTTTGCTGATATCACAGGAGAACTAGCTCACCATATTGTGTTTAGCATGAGAAAAAAAAATAAAAAATAACGATGTCAAATTTCACATGTAAGGAAAGATTTTTATCCGCTAAAATCAAAAGGGCAAGAGGAACTAACATTACCAGCAATGTTCATAACAATGTTATAACAATTACAAATCCATAATTCAATGTTTCTGAATGTAGACAGTTGTTCTGAGCTTCATCAGACACTAGGCTCTAAAAAGTACAAAGAATTAAATTTGGGTTTTATAGTCAAATCACAATTTACAGTTTTACACAGGATAAAATCTAGAAATGCTGAATGAAACTCGATGTTAGAGGTTTACAACAACAAAGCAGTCAGTTACAAAAAGACAGTGTCGAAAAATGTAGTGTCTGTACATTACAGTGTAAAATATAAAGTGTAATGCTGTTAATGTCCAGCTAGGGTCTTATGGAGGATAAAAAAAAGTGTATAAAAACTGCAGCAGCTTCTGTCAGAAGTGAGAAGCGTAACCAGGCTACAGTTCATGTAGCTGCTCGTCTTTTATGATCCTTCAGGCCTTCCTCAGGCACCGTCTGCTGTGAATGTCCTGGAGGGCAAGAAGCTCACCTCCAGCGACACACTGGACAGATCGTACTACACATTGCTTGGGTTTTATGGTTTATGGTGCGGTTCCTAAACCAGGAGGTAATGTTACCAGTCATGTTACCATTTTCTCTGCCTGGGTCACTCATACATTTTGGCCTCATTTGTCAGTTTTGTGTAAATGCTTGTACATGTGAAACCAAACTAAAAATGTTTTAAATTATGATTTTTCTGTGTTATGAATGCCAATCATTTGTGGTAACACCCAAAAAACTCCTCAAAAGGCAAAACTCACAGCTGAAATGATAAGTCAAAGGTAGAAGTGAAATGATTATAATCTTTCACTGTCACAGTGTAACGATATGTTAAATCACAATAGAGAAAATGTGAATTAGATGTGAATTTAGCGAAGAGAATAGAAAATGGTTCACATATAAAGTACTGTACGTCACATATTACGGCTTCAGACACACCAGATCAGTCACTCATCACTCACTTAGTGCTGGCTCTAATAAAGGTGCTGCATAACATTAAAAAGATTAGCGTTTATTAACCTATTTATATACCGAGTCTGCCTTCCTTTATACAAGAACAAAAGAATGCAGTCTTCAGTGTGTGCAGCAGCAGCCCATGACCATTGATTTTGGTGGGGCAGGATGATAATGACATCGCCTCAAACAAACATAATAATGATATAATATAAAAGTAATAATGACATAGCCTCAACATTAAGTTAAGAGGCTATTACATTTGACTTGGTTTTACTGTTTTAATTACCAGTATGTTTTTATTATCTAGTGAGTTTAGAGCATTGCAGCTCATTATGTTTTAGAAATACTTTTGTTCAACTTTATTGCAGTTTTTTTTTCATTTGCCAGGTTTCCAGTTCAATCCAGTACATCTCAAATACCACACAAAAGTCCTGGAACTGGACCAAAGTACAAGGTCAGAGTGGTACATGGATATTTCTGACGTACGGACATTAACCAGTCTGTAATCCCCTCTGAGAGCCCCACCTCTATATGAGCCCCACCTCCAGGTATGAATGAGCTGCCGGTGGTTATTTGTGTATTAAATATGTGTGTATATACTCTCTAAACCGGCATACCGCTTTATTTACGCTCTGTCAAATCTTCAGCAAAACACAAGGGGAAAATGCTCCAGCAAAAACTCAGCTCACACAAGTGAAAATGCCACAGCTAAAGCTGAGGAACAGTATCTTAATCAATGTAGCCACTAAAACTTAACAAAGCACCTCAAATTCCACAACAGCCCTGAAAGAATATGTCAATAAAGATTATACATTACAACATAACCCTCTGGACTTTTTGCCACTACTCTGCACATTGCGTCTGCCTGTGTGTGTGTGTGTGTGTGTACTGTATGTATGTGTGAGAAAGACACTTCTAAACTAATTGCACCAGCTGTGGCGGTAAACAAAGCGGGTTGTGAGTGAATGGGAATGTCAGGCCAGTGTGTGAGCGCTTGATTACACACAGAAGGTTGCACACAAAGCTAATCTTGTCCTGACCAATGATTCATGCTAGCCACCAAAACAACAGCAGGCCTTAAAGCACGAGTCATAAATGGTTGCTGTCAAAATAAATAAGCAAATAATTAAATAAATACCCCCCCCTCCCACACACACTATAATTCTCTCCTTAAACTCATACACCCTATGCTTTGATGAGTGTAACTGATTTAGGGTGAAAATAAGCTTGAGATTTGCCCTCAGCTCTGTAACCTCCCTCCTGAGGGTCTAATCTCCCTACACGAGCATGCTTTGAAGTCTGTGAAGCCTGGCTTGGTTTGCTTGTGGCTGCCTCATAAAAAATCAATTGAGACGCAATATATAAATAAATAAATAAATAAATGAGTGGGGGGAAAAAAAAAAAACCCCAACAAAAAAAAAAAACCTCCTCAGGGCCTATCCAGCTGTGACAGAGTACACCACCCACACTGCTCAGCCTTCTCTCTGCCTCCTTACACTGCTCTTTATATGTCCCTGGGTATCCTGACAGCAAATCTATCTACTGTCAATTGAAAATGTACAGAATTTTATCCGTATTATTAGGAATAATTAATTGATAAGTTAAAAAAAAAAAAAAAGAAAACGAGATTAAAATAATCTTCCCCAGGAGAATTTAAAGCTTGATTTTAAAAATAGTACAAAAGAAACATCAAGCATGCTGGTTTGAAAGAACTCTACACTTCTTCACACTATTCCTTTCCTGAAGCTTGCATAATTTAATTTGTCCTCACGGAAGGTTTATTTCCAATCATTTGCATTTTCTGTCCCAGTTTCTTACTTCCACTTGAACTCGGGGCCAAGGTTCAAGCAGAGTCAACCAAATCCGCACTTTATACAGAAATCCAGCTGTGTCCAGAACCTCGGGATAGATACCACTAGAAATGAGTCATGCTGTATTTATGTGGTGTATTAATTATAGAAATGAGATTCGACTTCTATTAACTACATTCAGTGTCTGTTAGGTCCATCATATGGCACATTCTGCAAAAGTAATTCGCTCTCTGAGAATTACAGATGGTTCCTGCCAGGTATTTTGGGTCCAGGTAGATGGAGACGTTATAGAGTTAAGGCTTGGAGCAGTGACTCACTGGATATGTCTTATATGTCTAAAGTTTAGCTCACTGCGTACTTCATAACACATAGAGGTGTAGGTGGAGAAAATATAAGAAAATAGTGTTTTGGGCAGTGGATATAAAAAGTCTACCCTTAAAA
>JAOTRN010000028.1:7612582-7628505 GCA_028566695.1 Bagroides melapterus
GTCATTAGTGTGTCTCAGCAACACACTGCCATAATATCCTGCAGGTCACTGCCATAATGTGAATCCAACCAAGATCAAGGCATCGAAAAATAACTAGGGCCCAGGGAGAGTGGTGACTAATGAACATGCGTTTTGACACAGCACCCAAACAATAGCAATGATGAGACACCTGGGCAATGTGGAAAAAGAGGAAGATGAAAGGTCTGATAGCACTTAGGAGATTTCCGACTGTTATGTGTGAATCTATGCAGCAAAGAAAAAACAAAACAAACAAAAAAATTGAAATCAAAATATAAAATAGTTTCAAATGTAATGAGTTTAGATGCATTATTAGGAAAAAAAACAAAAAAACAAGACGCTGAAAGCTCTATTTGCTTGCCTTCTTCTGTTTTTGTTTCCCCACCTATTAATGGTATTTTTTAATGGTGACCTTAATGGTGGTTTTTATATTAGTGTATCTGTGCAAAGAATGAACAAGATATACATATTTATATTACTATAGTCACACAACGATCGTGTGCCTGTAAAATGCACATTTTGATCAGCTGTGATCTGGATGGCTGGAACATCTACACCTCCACAACTGTTTTCACACACCTGCCACCACAAACGGTTGAACCGTGAGTGCTGCAGCAAAACCTCGGCTATCACCTTCACACATTCTAATAGCGATAAAGAGAAATTCTCTTCCCATAAGACAATGTTGTTGCGATTGGGAAATTTTTAGGATTAGTGAATTATGTCAACATAAAAAAGACATGAGGGTAAGCATGTTTCTTTGATGAAAGCTCATTATCTGTTTATAAATGTCAAGAACCTGAAGCTAGTGTCTGCTGAAAAGTGATAAGTAAGAAATAAAAGAAGAATTTCATGCCATTATATTAAACATATTAATAATATAGAGGTGAAATGTTTTATCCCACTAGACTACCATGATACGATCAGAGCCAAGCTGTAAAAGTAGATTTATCAACAACTTCTGACCAATCAGAATTTGAAGCGGCACCACAAAAGATATCTGACACTCTGTGAGCTGTGTGACAAGATTTTAAGGCTGAGAATAAAACAGAAGCATCAGATCCATGGCTCTATTTGCATTGAGAGCTTAGGCTGTTTTACACTAAGTACTCTTTCACATCTATTAATCCATTTTCGGAGTCTGAATCAGAGCGAAATTGCTACTTTTGGTTCATTTGTAATTTAGACTGGTTTGTTTTTCCACATGAACCAAAAATCTGACAATTTGGTTGTTCGTCTCGGCCTGAAAATTCAAGCCTGAAACCTCTTCGTTCTCTGGTTAGAAAGAGGACAAAGGAAAAAAGTAAACAAACCTCCAAAAGAGAAGAACATGTAGCAATACTTAATATATTAATAGATTATAGAAAAAGATCCGTTTATATCCTCTTGTCATTCGCCATTCCCAATCTCATTTCACGTGACAGTTCTGCTGCACTAAGCTCTGTTCTCTGGCTCAGATTAGAAGCTCACATCTACAGAAAAATGTCATCTGCAACCCAATACACGAGGCGTGTTTTGTTCTCTTCCTGCATTTGTGGCGATTCAGGATCGACTCGCTTTCTCACTGCAATCGAACTGCGCTGGAGATTGATTGGAACCGTACCGAGTCCGCCTCAGGGAGATGGTCTTAGTCCAGTTATTTTGGTCTGAACCTCTGTTCGATTGCTGCACGAACACAAACGAAACGCGCCAAAGAAGAAAGAGTTTGATTGAAATGGACTTCACCCCGCACCCAAGAGTGTATCGTTGACGGCAGAATTGACGGCAACTGTTGCTTAAAATTGTATATGTTATCAATTATTCCATCTGAATCTGAAAGGTTTCAGATGTGTCCATGCTTCATTCATTCTTCATTAATGAATAAAGCAGTTGATTTTTTTTTTCTTCTAAATTCAGTTGCAGTTTTTATTTTCTTTGTACAGGGTTCGTGAAATGAAACTAGATAGATAAGGTCTGAAAATAAAGATTAACCTTGTTTTTCCCCAACTGTGATTGTCAGACTGAAAATCATTGCTGACATGATTTAAGAAAACTGAAACCATTCAGACGCTACAGAGGATGTCACGTATTTTCACAGGGTTTGATTTGTCTTTCTCATGCTTGGCTTCTGCTGCTGTGATCAGATTAAGTGTCATTGATACAGTAGCTTGGACTATTTCCTGCCTGTACACCGGGGGTGTACCAGCAGGGGTTTGTTTATGTCTTGTGCCGTGTGTCTTTGTTTTTGTTTTTGTTTTGTGCTCACGTGTGTTTGCCCCGCCCGATGCTTGCACCCTTCGAACCTCTGCACACCTGTCCCTTATATTTCTGTAATTTCATCCCCTATTTATACCAGTTGTCCTGTGTGTGTTTTTTGCTGAGTCCTTGTAGTATTGTGTATCTTTCCTTCCTGCTTTTGTGTTATTGTGGCTTAGTTTTCTTCATGCGTATGTTTTTTTTTTTTTTTATAAAACCTCAGTCTGTCTGCTATCTCCGCTTTTCGGCCTGGATTTTGTTCCCACAGAGGCATCCGTTTTCTGGCATTAAGATGTTATGAAGCTATTATAACTGTTAGTGTGTCTCCCTAAACTCCAAATGAACAGCAGATGAACTGTATAAGACCATTTTAACTAACTTATTAATGAAGACCCACCTACTAATGTAATGCAATAAAAGAAGAAGCAAAGAAAGAAATTCAGAAGCTGAAGACACCATAATCGAAATCAAACTCTATTCGACTTCTTAGATATATCGCATTTCCAAAGACTTGTCTCTAGAAAACATCACAATCCTTTTATCACATTCATTCCAGAGTATAATTCGTAGCCTAGGACATGCTGAAGAACTCAGATAATCTAAAAAAGGCCTTTTTTTCTGTTCACCTGCTGAGAAAGTTAATAATTGTGAAAAGAAATTAATTTCAAGAACTATAAACAGTTCAGAAAATAAGCTAGTTGAAACTTTAAATCAACATGACAGGTAGAGGCTTTGCACCTAAAGGCTTCAGGTGGCCATTACCCTAAATAGCTTTGATTTATTATCTATTACAAATAGACAGAAATCATCATTCTGGCATACTGATAGATAAATTGAAAGGAAATATAAAAATGTCGCTTGAGGTAGAGCTATCCATGTCTATTAGCATTGTAGCACATCCAATAATGGGGAAGCTTTTGCATTTCTGTGCTCTGATTGTTCAGGGCTTCACGTAGGGCCTTCTGTTGATATACATCTTCAATTCAATTTGTAGTGTGACAGCTCCCTGCTTTCCCCACACACCAGGTGCTGACTGCTAATATTTACAGAGGTAAAAGGCTCACTAGCTCTGAGCCAATTCATCTCAATTGTTCAGCACTATCTGAAGGAATCCAGCGTGTTGCAGTTTCCGTCTCATCCCTTTTTATCCTTCAATCAAAAGTCGGATTTGTGAGGAATCAAAGCAAAGAAATGCCATGGGATGAACTTATGACACCTGTATTCACAACATGCCATATGTTCAGCAGACTTTGTCTTTGTGGCAAATCCGTGGCTTCAGAGTTCAACAATGTCAAAACAATACACAAGTTCATTTTTCTTTTTTTTTTTTTTTAACCTAATCTTTCTGCTTTTTGTTTTTTTTTCCCACAATATGATAATTTCAAGATCAAAAGTCTCCAATTTTTAGGCTCCAAATGACTCTAATACTTATATTAGCATACCAGCTACATCTATATAAGCTTTATAGCACAGATATACATAAGTGCTGCTTTATATTTCTAAAGCAACGCCCAAAATCTACTGCACCGTTGTAACAATAAAGTGAGTCTACAGTAACATAAAACAGGAAACTCACTCGGCACTTAGACGTCCATAAATCCTAATAAAAAGGATGAATTTCAGTATTCAGTATTTGACTGCGTGCCTGCTAAAGAGCTAGTTCGTCTTAATGCAAAGACCACGTCGTTATGTAGGGATTCTTCACACAGTGAACGTAAGACTTTAATCGTGTTGTCGGAAAAAAAAATTCACTTGTAATAAGATACAAGTGAACACAAAAGTTTTTTTCCTGGAAAAAAAAAATAAAAATAATTAAAATTGGGTCTACTGCAGTTTCTTTGTGGAGCCAAAGCAATCTACTGCATACAAACTTTCATGCTAGCTCACAGGTTTTGACATAAGCCTTACATAAATCCTGCACTATTGCTTTATAAAATATTTATGCAATACTTATAAATGTGTTATGAAGGCCCAGTGTTGGTCCATTTCAAATAGTGTTGCACCTTATACTATATAGAAATTGCAGGACACTGTATTAAAGCTCTTTAATTCTACAGTAAAATTAAAAATACAGTAAAAACTTCCAGTTTCAGAGAAGTTACTTAAAATGTCAATATGTCAATATTTTTAAACCAAATACATCTCAAGAAAGTGATCGTGTCCAACGCCACTGTGACACTGATCCCAAATAACATTAGCAAGTCATGAGACACAAGCCTTCTGGGAAGACTTTCCTTATCTCCTCGGATTTATTTTCCCAGCCGAGACTCGGTGTTGACGTTTCCCCTCTGCAGATGATGATCTTTAGTGAGGAGCTGTGTAAGACGCTCTCACACTGACCTCGCCACACAAGTCAGCAGTCATCCCTAAAGACAGCACAGTGCTGCCGTGACAGCCAAACCCGTTTCCCAGCAGGCCGAGCTACAGACTCTGCAAATTAGAGCAGTCATCAAGCTCACACTGTTGGGCCAGGAGTTACGACAGAGCTAATGGTGGGAGAAGGTAAGAAAGAAGTGGGGTTTCCATCCACCAGCACATTTTGAATTGGTGTACAACTAAACAAATGTTTTTTTTTTTTGTTTGTTTTTTTTTTATGGCGGGTTAAAGTAAAAATGAGCAGAAATGAAAAATACTAGCAAAAATAGTAGAAATGATCAGGGAATCTAGTCTAGTCTAGAAAAAAGAGAATAAATAATGTATCAAGTTTCTACATATATGGTTAAGTATTTATGCTTAACATTAATACTAGTATCAATTAAACAAATGCACATAATTCATATAATTTTTATTTTTAATGTTTCTGTAGAACTGCAATGCAAAGCAGATTCATGAAGCTTGGATTTTTTTAACCAGCAACCAATGATTACTCAGTCAGGAAAGAGGAAAAAAATAAAACTCTGTAATCGGATGTTCTTCAGCTTCTGTGAGTCACCCTAGTCTTATAATAATAATATTAATAATAATTCTGTATCAGCAGAGCGTTGGCTCAGAAATCATATACCAGCTTGGACACATCAACTAGGAGAAACCTGGCACAGGTAAGGTCTGACTATACGGTGAATTAAAAGTTGCCAGCCAATCAGGGGAGAGAGAATAAGTTGTGTGCTGAGTTTTACATTTATATTAGAAACTTTGAGTCAATTAGGGATCTGATCAGAACCAGGACTTAAAGTTTTGTGCTTTATGTAGAGCCTCAGTGAACGTCAGTGAATGGCCTTGTCTACAGCTTCACTTTCCCCTTCAATATTCACTGCATAGCTAGAATTACGTGACAAGCCCATTTTATTTCACTTAGCTTGAAGATAAACTTCTTAAGTAGTCAAGACAATAGATTGCTTTAAGTTTCAAAACATATATTCCACAAATGTATGATCTATGTGATGGTTCAGTAAATTCGGACTGTTTGGAAGTCTGTAGTGAGGATTTGTATGCGCTACATGCTTCAGCACTCGGCCCCGCTTTTTCAGCTTGTGTGGTCTACTGCTTCACTTCACAATAATAGAACTTGACCAAGATAGATCAAGCAGGGCTGAAATTTCACAGACTGAGTTTTCGAAAAAGTGTCATCCTATGATAGTGACACATTTAATGTGACTGAGCTCTTCAGTACTTTTCTACTGCTACTGTCTGTATCCTGTATGGGAACTGAATGGATGTGTGCTTGAATTTTTTTACCAATTAGCAATGATTGGAGTGGAAACACTGGAACTCATGGCCACATACCTTGTCTGTAGTGTACGTTTCATATGAGTACTATATATGTGAATGTGTCGTATATTTCGTTCGTACATATGTTTGGAAATAATGCCTCATTCTTTTTTTTTTTATATAGGTACAAACACAGCCATATATCATAGGTTTCCAATCCTACAATGCTGCTGAAGGTAACAGATTGAAGAGAACACGTGAGATTTTACGAGTTATAATATTAAAAGTTAAATTTTACGCTGTGTTACGTTACCGTATTACTGAGGGAAAAACAGGTAAACCCTGGAAGATGGAGCTAAAAATAGTGTCTACACACCACTGAAGACTGAGATAATGAATAGAATGGTGTGAAGTAAAGGAAGTAGAGATTGCTTTCTGCCTGGCTGCGTGGGGTAGGGAAGAACACCAACAGACTTTTGTACAGGAACATCTCAATATTTTGTTCTCTCTCTCTCTCTCTCTCCCCCCCCTTCACATACACAAAATTACACACCTGGGTCTAAGCTTGAGAGCATTTTTCCACTCCCAGGTGTGAAGATTCACTGAGAAGATATTTGCAGTTACCCAAAATACCATCCAGGCAATGTTTTCAGGTTGATATTGGAGTTTAGAAAGATATTAGTGCAACCAGATGGTCCGGGATGCTCCCATACCACTCTATAAGCTATTCTACATCGTAAACCCTATGCCGGGTTTCTGTATTATTAATCTCGCCCTACTTTCTGCAGCAACAAAACCTGATTTATGAAGATCACATATGGCTTACCTGGGTTACACTACAGTGAAGCGCCCAGATACTAGACAATTACACATTTGCCAACAATAACAGCTTATTAATGCTTTACTTAGTGTTCTTATCATTTTAATTTCATGATATTGTGTGCTTCTCCTTAGTGCAATGGAGCCTATAACACAGAGATAATTAAGATGCTGCTTCATGATTGCCTTAGTACATACAGTTTCACAAATTTTGTACATAGAGTACATAGAGTTAACATAGTAACTTTTTTACAGTAAAACTCCATAGTACTGTGTATAGGAGATGTGATAAGAAAGGCGTGTATCGCTGGCCTCAGGAGATGGTTCGGAGCTCCTCCCACTACTACCGCGGTGGTGCTGAATGGACAGCGCCAATTCAGCACCACACATAATCGAACAGCTGGCAATCACTTGGTAGTGGTGAAGCCGGGAAAATCGCACCCAAAGTGCAGCGGCCTATCAGAACAGAGCTTCTGAAGGAGAAGAAAGAGCTGCATGGGTAAGACTACGCATTTTAACCTTGCTCCCTCTGTGTTCTGCCCCTCGCAGCCAAGAAAATACTACAGTAAATAAAACATAATAACTATAACATATCATATACATGTATGGATGACAGGTGGGGAAAAATGATTCAATGTTGAAGGAATGGTTTTGGATTTTCTTTTTATGCTGTTTTCTGATCTTTCTTGTTTGTTTTTTTACATATTAATATTACAAAACAACTAATAAAATCTATTGTCTTATATATGCTGACATGTTTACTTGATGTTAGGCATTTGTCTCGCTGAATATAGTCTCAATCTTGTGCACGAGTTAAAAAAAAATAGAATTAAAAAAACATGCACAAAGTTTGCAAGAAGTAAATCCCTTCTTCAAGAAAACATACTCTTACCATCGGTTCAAAGTAGTAATGAAGTAAAAGCTTGGCTTCAAAAAGGATTTAATGGATTTCTATCTTGACCTTCACTCTTGATCTTCTCTTTAATGTGCACTCAGGTCCATGCAACTGCATATGTACTGCAGGATCATAATGATAGAATAAAACATATCAATTTAATTTTTCCAAAGCTGTGCTATCATGAAGAGAACACAAATAAGCAAGCATTCTGACAATATGCTCAGGTTAGCCAGATGATGATGCAGGTCCAGATTAAATGTCAAAGCTAACTGGAGTGACATTTTCATTCCAGGGTAAAAAAGCTGATATCTGTTTGCTTTTAGTAATTTGAAAACAGCCAGAAGAGTGACACATGTCCAGCATGCACCTAGAGAGCTGTTCAAAGGAGCTGTGCCTCATATATATTTATTGTGCATGTATATATTTTTTTATTATTTTTTTTTAATCCTGACGTGAATCCCAGGTCTACCAGATTAAGCATGCCGGTTCCTTTTTTTAACCTCTGAAATTGCAAGACACATTACATACACTACATACACTACGGAACAAACAGACACATACTTCAGCTTGCACGGACCAAACAGAGAAGCAGATGGTAGAGATTGCACTTGAAAAAAGAGGTGCAACACGAGGAAAAAAGTGTCAGTCAAATGACTGATGGAATTTACCCACTATCGATTTGCAGTGCAGAAAGAAAAACCTGGTTAAGCTCTTCTCAAGGGCAAATTCCTGCTAGATGAAGTGTGTTACAAACATGTACAATCTGCATATGATCATACTCTACTACTGTGCATTAAAGGATACATTATTTTTTTTAACAACAACAAAAATAAAAACGGGACAACGTAGAAAAGTATTTAACAAGCTGTACAAAAAATAAATAACTCACATCCACACAAGTGTGATGCTCTTGTTACATATAGAGCCTCATTTCTGTCACTGAACTAAATCTTCTGGACATGATTAGCTAGATCTACTAGCGGTGTAATGACACATCTTGACATGATTGCAAAAATGTGACAGTGTGCATTGTGGAGATGTACACTCATATTGTGCCTTCAAATCAACATTCTATTAATTATTCATGTAATGCAGTTGCATTGCATTATACATTATACAGTTACACAACCACATTATAATGGTTACAGTGAGCTGTTAGCTTTCAAACAGCACCAAAGCTGTGGAAATCGTTCATTTTAGCTGACTCTGGAGCTCTATTTTTTTCTACAGAGCTCATTAGGTCTGTCAATCATGTCACCAGGTTAGACAGATACAGTATGTGCGCTATACAGACATATTGTTTTGCTTTGCTTATGATTCAGAAATTTAAAAAAAAAGGAATCTTTTCAGTTTTTCCTTCTTCCTGGTCATGGATTATCATGGATCACCACATCCACTTAACAAGTAAAATCTGTTTAGACAGCATCCCATGGGAGCTACGCTTAATGGTTGATTACGTCTGTGTGCAAACCTAAAGCTTCCCTCTGCTCTGCTCTGAGGACAGCTGAGAAACCATCCCAGCTGCTGACTGGGTTCACCTGGAATGCAAGGTTTTGTTTTTCTCATTGTATATGAAAATGTGCACTACACACCCAGAATAAAATATAAAAAATATATAACGAGTACGGTCAAGACATGTGTCCTCATTGGGGCTACAACAATCATTAGAGCGATTAATCATTGATTATTTCACAGACTAATCAGTAGGTTTTGAACGATTTGTAACTAGGTAAATACTGAATTATACATACTCCAACTAATAAATAAAAGTCACTTCAGCTTTTGAAATAGTTGTTTTAATGAGCCAACTAAACAGATCATTCTCTCTTTCAATTTTTCTGATTCTGTCCAACTCATATCACACACAAATGTTCTCTAAGCATTGTTTAATTTTTTTTTGTTTCTTTTCAGTAGGAAAAAACCCCAAAATAAATCAGTCAGCTGGAATACAGACAGGTTCTACCTTGCCTGTACTGCACACACAGCAGTTTTGTGAAACTTTCCCACACGTTGCTAGATCGGATTCGTTTGCTCTCCGTCATAATTAACGCTGTGTTCTTCTACTGTAATAGCATTCGGGAGGTTTGCGTTACTCTCTAGCGCTACAGCGCCGTAGCGGTCAAATCGCGATATTGCAGTCAATTACATTTAGACACATGAGATACAACTCGATAGCAAATATATTTGTCGACATTTTTTTATTGTTCACGTTGTCGAGTAATCATTTCAACCCTAGTCCTCATAACCAGTTATTGTCCTGATCAGGGATTAGAATTTTTTTTTTTCGTTCTGAAATAACAAGCAATATGCTTACATCCCTGCTCCAACATCCATGCCCTCTCTTTAGCTGGCAACAAGTTAGATCGGAATAACACAAAGACTAATAATGTTTGTATATGGTCAAGACTTATTTAGCTGTTAGTTGCCCTCTTAGCACTAATACTAGTTAAAGGTTCACTTTTGCAGTATTGCACATACATATATTTTATTTACGTGCTTACCATTATAATTACCAGCTATTATATCAGAGCATCCTTAAACTTCGCGTGGTTATTTGTTGTTTGGTAATTTGTAGAAAAAAAAAAACGTTCTACGCTTTTTTCGATTTTCTTGATGATAACACTTTTACAAAAACCTGCTTATAATGGTTATACATGTATTATGTCAAAGATCATGTAGTCAGATTTTCGAGTGATTTATTCTGGACAGAAAATTTGTGGATTCGCTTACTTAAAATCACACTGGAACTGAAAAAAATTTTTTTTCCACTCCAGAAAAATTTGGTGAATATGCGTTAAAAATTTTTTTCGCAGTGTTCCTCGATCGGGAGACGCACCTTGAGGGGAGGGTACAGTCAGGAATAGCTCGGATAATTCTCTGCCTGGACACTAGGAGGACATTTGGACAGGTTTTGTTTGTCTTGTTCCAGGTGTTTTTGTTTTGTTTTGCTTCTACAGCTTGTCTTGTGTGTGTCCTCACAACTGTTTCTTGTGTGTTTCTCATGCCTCCTGGTTTTTGTTCTTTTTTTATCAGTTACCTAGTTTTTCCATGTGTTGTAGTTTTCTTAACAAATTCCCCTGTATGTTATCCCTGCATTTAGGTTTGAACCTTTTATCAGTTTTCCCTGATAACTTATACCTAATATAATACATTATTGTATCTAACCTTGATATGATCTTTTTCTTAACCCCTTTTGCCATGTAATAACTAGAAGTGATAGTAAGATGATAAAAAAAAAAGGATTTGATATTTCTTACGATTTAAAATATAATTTAAAAGCTTCCGATCGATACATGAGTAGCTTTGTTCAGAATCTGGGTCAGTCGTATCGTTAGCGTAAAGATGGACTACTTTAAAAGCGTCAGCATTGCAGGCTAAACAGCTTGCTTGCTGTCTGCTTTTTAATAAGATTCAATTCATAAATCAATTATAATTTAGAAAAGTCAATTTATGATTGTTGCCCCGATTCATTTCAGTAGTTGGCTGTTAAATAGTTCCATCGATCCAAATCATCCAATCGCTGCAGCCCTGGTTATAACTTTGTTGAAGGTCATAATTTAATAGTTATTTATCAGTTCATGCTATAAGAGCAGCACACGACCTCGCTGTCGAGTATGCTTATCTTGATGGAAGTGTCAACACCACTATTGCAGCCTGCTAGTGGGGAACGTGTCAGCTTTTACTATCCTCATTGTCTGTTTATATAAACATATACACGATTGTATGGATTTCATCTGAGAAATTGATTAGAATAACCTGCTGCCTTAATACAGTGCTTTGGAACTTTTAGATATGGGGAAAAAAATGAAGACGAGGAACATGTTTTTCAACAAATTAGAATTCAGAAGTTAGATACTTACTATACTGACAGTTTCTTCCCATGTATTCGCCGGGACACTCACAGGAATAGTTGGCCACCAAATCCGTACAGATCCCTCCGTTTTTACACGGATCCCTTTCACATTCATTGACGTCTGGAAAACACACACATACACAGAGCTGAATTAGCTACAGCGGTAATCAGTGACCCATCTCATTTAAATGCACTAGTGGTGGCTGTTTATCGAGTCGGCTCTGTTTGCTATTTGATATTTGCCTCTACCCAGATTGCTCAAGTGAAAGAGGTAAACACCATCTGCAATTAATCAAATTAACTTAAGACAATAGGGCCAGTGAGTGTGAAACATTTTAAGTGGAGTCACAGAAAAAAAAAACACATTAGACAGTAAGAAAAAGAAAAGAAAACAAGAGGGGGAAAACAATTATGCAAATTAATGTTTTTGCCATATTTCCTAATTATGCACAGAAAGTTGGGCTACCGAATATATTCAACTAATAATGGCACAAAAATACGTTCTGAGTAAACAAATGACAAGAAGTTTTCCACTACTGGTTTAATACACCGTCCGAAGGGATGACCTCCCAGTCAATATAAATACCATGTATGATAGATTTATAGATTTTAACATATCAGCCATTATTATTATTACTACTCTTGTTCCTTTTTTATATTTTTATTATTGCATCTATTTAAATATGCTACACCTCCAGGGTATACACTATATTGGCTGAAAGTCTGTGCACACCTAACCTGTATGTGTTTGCAGACACCCTCCACCTCCAGAGCACCTTTTTAATACAGCATTTAAAAGGTTAAAATATTAGTTAAAATATTAAACATTTAATACAGCAACCATGAAGGGCCTTGCTCAGGGGTCCGGCAGAGGCAGCTTGGCAACTCTGGGATTTAATCTTGCACCCTTTTGATCAGTAGTCCAACACCTTAACCACTAGGCTACGCATCACTTTCCAGCTTTGGTTTTAATGCTGCTAAAATAACCTCAAGTCTTCTGAGAAGGCTTTTCTTTAGAGGTTGGAATCCAGCTGTGGGGATGTGCTCATTCAGCCTCAAGAGCATTAGTGAGGTCAGACAATGATGTCAGGTGAGGAGGTCTGGGATGCAGTCGGAACACCACTTTATCCCAAAGGTGTTCAGTGGAGTTGAGGTCAGGGCTCTGTGCAGGACAATAAGGTGCTTACACTCCAATCTTGGCAAGCCTTCATACTGGAACAAGTTTTATTCTCTTAATTCCCATTAAAGATATTTTAATACGTTAGCATGCATTGACAGGAAGAACAATATATGGACAGGAGTCCACATACTTACGGCTATATAGTGTACTAATTACCTTCAGCCAATTCCTCCTTCTTATCATAGCTGTAAGTTCTTGTCTTGGATTTAGTATTTCACTAGATTCTAGTTTTTTCAGTTTTGTAGTTTTGAGTTAATTAGTAAATGTTTTTAATTCATTTCCTTACCAATTGTCATTTAATTTCCAGTTGTAACAGTACATAATATAGATACAATATACTGTAGACGTCACTAAAGCAGTTTTGACATTAGGAAGCTGAATATGAACCAGTTTAAGTTCCACATCATAGTTCTAAATCTGTTGCCCATGGGAAGATCCTGGCACTCAGCGTACAGAACATGAGCTGGTTTAAAAATAATTCTGTTTGTCTTTATTACAGAAAGCACATAAATCACCCGAAGAGATGTGTTGCTTAACTCCCATGATCTTACAAGCTGTCTCAACAAGAATAGCTAGTCTAGTTCTGTTCGAAGTGGACAGTGAGGAGAATGAGGACAATGCAAATCAATACAATAACTACAGAGTAGAGTTTAACCTAAAGACAGGGGCTGTGTTTGTGAACTGCCATCTCAGCAGGAACTAAAGAAGGACAGTAGTGGCTCATTCTGGTCATAAACCACATGCTGGCACAGATACTCATCATAAAGTGCTGTTTTAATATCTGAATGTAATGCTGAGGACTTCCCGGCAGTCGGTGTCAGATAAAAGAGGATCTTTGCCCTCTCGCTCCTTCATTGCAAGGCTTATTGTCACCAGGCACATCACAGAATAGCGGTCAGAAATATATGATCTCCAGCAAGTGGTACAGAGATAGACAGGAAGTGATGATGAAGCATAAATTGAACCGAATCACAATGAAGGGCAGCTATATCAGCACAAGAGTCTAATAAACGTGAAAAGGATATTCCAGAAAGTAGAATGAAAAGGAGAAAAGAGCATGAAGAATATTTCTCAGCCTCCAGTCAGGCTGAAGTGTAACCATTATCTCAACTATAATCTCTGATTTTCTAAAGACTATTGCTTTTCCTGTCTTTGCTAGGATTTGCTAATCCATGGCGCAAAGCCTGTTCGCCTTTGTTTATACCGAGCTGCGATGAACGGCACAACCGTGCAGCAGTCTCACCAGGAGGCCTGAGGAAATGCTGATCCAGGGAGAAGACCACCAAGAAAAATGTTGACAGGTTTTATTACTTAGAGACATTATGTAAGCTGCACAATGCACAGCATGCTATTGGATAATGACCAAATGTGTTTTGTTGCAACAGTAATAAAGTAAAATGGCTCGTATCATCTAACAGTCTGTATCTTTGTAAGAAAAAGCCACCCTGAATGAATACATTTGTGATCAGTCATGTCAAGTTCTGATCTGATGTTTTGAGTTTAAACTTCTTATCTAAAAACTCCACACTGCTCAAACATCCAAAGCTTAAACTTAGTAATAACCTGACATTATCAAGTTTGAGACACATCTACAACAAACACAACAACAACAACCTCCCAACTCCAAACACACCCCAACCCCATTCCTCTGTCACAACCCCAACCCCCCAAACCCTCTCTCCAAACCCCAAACCTCTCCCAACCCTCCAAACCCAGCCAAACCCCAGCCCTCCTTCCCAACCCTCTCTCCAAACCCCAGCCCTCCTTCCCAACCCTCTCTCCAAACACCAACCAACTCCAACCCTCCAAACCCAGCCAAACCCCAGCCCTCCTTCCCAACCCTCTCTCCCAACCCCAGCCCTCCTTCCCAACCCTCTCTCCAAACCCCAGCCCTTCTTCCCAACCCTCTCTCCAAACCCCAACCCTCTCCCAACCCTCCAAACCCAGCCAAACCCCAGCCCTCCTTCCCAACTCTCTCTCCAAACACCAACCAACCCCAACCCTCCAAACCCAACCAAACCCCAGCCCTCCTTCACAACCCTCTCTCCATACCCCAACCCTCTCTCCTAACCCTAACTTCATCCCCAAACTCACCCTTAACTCTTACAGTACATACTACATACACTAGCATTTGGGTCTATTTCCTATTCAGAAAACCTATTTTTTTTTTTTAGCTGTAGATAAATTTGTATGCATGTTACTTCTCCTGCTTCTCTGTATCTTTTGAAATATTCATAAATCTTAGATGCTCTGGGTGTTCCCATTATTAGACAGTTAAAGCTGTTAAATTTACTATGAAATTTGAAATGGGAAAAATAAAGCATTGGATCTTTTATTCTGAAACGTTACAAACCATAACTTTTCTACTGTTGCAGCCAGTTGAAACAAGCCACTCTTTAATATTAAATTGGATTTTTTTTTTCTTTTTCAAAAGAAAAATAATGTGACTTTACCTACAGTACATCATTCATCAAAATCTCAATTTTTCATGTGTGAACTCCACTGGCTGTTTATATATCTGTAAAAAAAAAAAAAAAGAACAGGCACTACTGCGGTTCATGGCATGACACACCCAACACATTCATCAGACTCAACCCTACATAGCCTTGTGATTCAGGAACGGTATTCCATGGACGGATATACGACAGTCCTTGACTTCAGTTTGTCTGCCAAACTTGACTATTATAAATCTAACATTCCTGCTCAGAGAGCCAACATTTACAGACAGCATGTCAAGCATGTCTGTCTATTTATTACACCCTTCTAGCATCCTCGACCGAACATTCCTTATTATTATACTTATACTAAATGAACATACTTGTTGTCACTTCAAGTTTCAGGTGTTAATACAGTCCTTGATATTTTGCTGTGATTAACACATGCAGTATGTGGTGTTGATTATCAGGAGATCAGATTCAACACTCAAGTCAAGTCAAGAAGCTTTTATTGTCATTTCAACCATATATAGTTGACGCGGTACACGGTGAAATGAGACAACGTCTCCCAGCACCACGGTGCTACACAGAACAAAAGACAGAGCTACATAGTGATACGTGTCACGGCACGTATTTTCAGTTGCTTTCGTTTTTTTCTCCTATTACAGTGAGATTGATGGGGCGGAGCATGATTAAGTTGGCCTTTTGCCAAATCTCGACTGCTGAGGGGAGGAGCTAAGTCGTGCCGACGCCGCCACGGAAGACCAGCTGGAAGAAGTCCACAATGTTAAAAGTGTGAACGTGTTAGCTGTGGCGTTGGAGTTTGATTGTTTGGAC
>JAOTRN010000028.1:7680561-7690784 GCA_028566695.1 Bagroides melapterus
ATTTTACTTTTAACATTATAGTTATATTTAATGTTGCTGAACATCCACAGGACAGAAGATCCAGATCCAGAAGTGTGTGGACTCTTTACAGAAATGTTAAACCTTACAGAGATTTTCACAGTTATAAATTGCTTCCATTTTTAAGTAATAGCTTGCTTGGCAAAATCTGTTTTTATGTTTTGGAGATTATGTGGAATGTAATTTCAAAATTTGTGTAGTGTAATTTCAAAATTAGCCATCTACATGTGGTCTTAGAAGACAACAAGAAGCTCACAATCAAATACGCAATTGTTGGACTGTATCTGACTGTAGAAAGGAAACACCCTCCGGAGTTTATAACAGTTTATAATCACACCCTCCAGTGTCACCTAAATGAGGATGAGGTTCCCTATTGAGTCTGGTTCCTCTCAAGATTTCTTCCTCTTCCATCTAAGGGAGTTTTTCCTCACTACAGTCACCTCAGTCTTGTTCATTAGAGAAAAATACATTTAAAAATAAGTCTAATATTAATCTTGAACTTTTGTATTATATTAATGTTTGTGTAATATTGAACTTTTTGAACTATATTTCTTATGTTCTGTAAATCTGCTTTGAGAAGATGTCTCTTGTTAAAACAACTATACAAATAAAATTAAATTAGAAATACAAGTCCCTGTGAACAAACTGTTACTATAGAAACATATTAGAAGCAACGCAGTAGTATAAACTTGTGATTTAAATTGCGGCTAGAACCACTGCATGTCCTGACCATTCAGGTACAAGACTTTAGGGGTGATTGGTTAAATAATAAGGCTTAAGAATTTAAAGGAATAAAGAAGCATCTGGTAGAACATTAACGTGGTTGCTCATCAAAGGCTTGGATATCTAATTTGTATAGGTGAGGTACAATAAAGCATTAATAACAACAAACAAATCAATCAAACAATACAAGACATATGTGCGTAAAATCTTTAGGTTTTCCAAGTGTTTAATGGCATTACCAAGCACAAATTACTCTGTTTTGACCCAATTCCAAGAATTTCCAAGAAAGAAAGAAATCACACACACAACGTGACCATGCAATTCGCATGGTCACGTTGTGTGTGTGTTTTCTTTCTTTCTGTCTTGTCTTGTTAATAATGAGGAACTTTTTTATTGCTGGTGTTGAGCTTTATCCCAGATAACCATGGTGCTGACCTGATGATAGAGAATTACTGTTTGATCCCTGGATGGCTAACCCACATGAAGGCGCTCATTCTGCACACATTTATTTTTCCCGGTTTGCTTATGCTGAAAAATCATGTTGATGTCGTTTTCTCTTTAGTCTAGTTTAGTTTGGTTTATCTTGCGTTGTGTTTTATATAATTCACCACTGGAGCCATTTTCCAAACATTCATTTTCAAAGAAACAAAAAAAAAAAAAAAAAAATGAAAAAACAAATAATACTGAACACTGTCATATGTGGCTTGTGTGGACCTGCAGTATGTATAGCATCATGTTTTAGTCCTTTGCGGTTGTAACGTTTGCTATTCAAAGGCTTGGAGTGGAGTTTCAGAATTTCCCATGAGTAGAGTGAAGTTAGTGTTGGAAGCAAAATAAAAAAAAATCAAAAGATACAAAAAAACTTAAGGTTTATGTTTGAGTGGGAACTTGATCCAGTTCAAGCTCAACGTTGGACAATATGAATAATATAAATAACAGACACACAATTGAAGGTCTGTGAGTTAAGTCTGATGTTGGGATCCCATTTTAATCTGTTCAACCTGAGGCCTATTTTTTTTTGAGCCTCTTGCTTGAAAACGACATGCTCAATTTAAAATGAGTAGATCCCAAAAACTACAAGGTGGATTTGAATAATACTGTTACTTAGAATAAATATATTTATTACCAGTTTAGATTATTTATATATTGTCATATTACCATTATATTGATGGTTAATAAGAAAGTGTTTTTTTCTCATCTTTATACAGCTGGAGTCTGTAGAATCTGGTGGTGTTTGTGATGTGTCGCTTGTGTCAGTCTTTTTGTGTACGCAGTGTTTCTGCATTTTTCTGTCTGTTTGTTTAGCTGAGTGGTGTTGGAATTGTGTTTTGTTCAGGTGGAAGTGGTCGTTGTAGTTTTTTAGCGGAGCTTCTTCGTGTACTTCTGCTGTGCCGCACGTGTAGATACATTCAGGGTTTGTATGCAAGGAGAGGATTAATCATTTCTGTCCTGGCTCGCCCTGGGATCAGGGGTGCCACCCTAAAACCTCCTGTCCTTTCTACTGATAGACTGACTGATTGATCACCGGGGCTGAGGATAGGGCTCTGTGCAGACCAAACAAGTTCTTCCTTGGAAAATCATGTCTTCATGGAGCTTGCTTACAATCCCATTATTTATCATACTTGATTCTATTTTATTTTATTATATTCCATTATTATTATTATTATTATTATTATTATTATTATTATTATTATTCTGTTCTATATATTTTATATTTTTCTATATTTTAATGCTATATATTCTATATTTTATATTTTTTATTACTCATATTTTTATTTTTACATATCTCTTTACTTCTTTATTTGTTTTTCTTTATTTTTTTTGTTCTACATATCTTTATTTTTTAATAATTTCTACCACTCTAGCTCTCTTCTAAGGACCAGTCATACAAGTCATACTGTGTAAGTTTGTGTATGTGATAAATAAAATGTGAATTTGATTTGAATTTGAATTTGCACAGTAGCACAATCATGCCGGAAAATGTTCCAGCTTCGTTCCAGTGAAGAGAAACTGTAACGCCAAAGCATACAAACACATTCTGTACAATTGTGTGCTTTCAAATGTGTGGCATATTGAGATATTGAGATATTATTTACCTGGAAATCATTAGCTCTATAAATGTTTTGTTGTAGTCATGTATTCCAATTCAATAACGATTAAAAAAAAAAAAAAAAAAAGAAATGTGATTGAAGCATGTCCCTGGATCTTTAATAAACACAGAGAAATAATTAGATTGACTTCAGTATAAAAGAAACCCACTTATCTGCCGGAGACGACTACAAGGCGCAAAAAAAAAAAGGCAAGTTATTTGCCAATCAGAAATGTGCATCTCACTCTAGGCCATTATGAAATCTATTCGTGCTAAACTGTGAACACATTTCCCATTACACCAGCATGAATGGGAGCTGGTTTTTAGGATTGGCTGATAGGAGCTATGGCATTAGAGAGCTTTTATGATAATCCATGATGATGATCTTTCCCTGCTGTGTGCTGGATGCTAAATGCGTCAAGCCCACATCATGAGCTCCTTAGAGAGAGTGAGCTTCGAGCTGGATGGAGCCAATTGGAGATGTACTGTGGGGCACTCAATCAATTATGTGTAAAGTAGTGAGAGTTAGTGAAGATTACATTAAAAGGCATTTTTTCGCAATGGCTTTTCGTAGCCAAAGCAGTTTTTTGCGTGTTATAGCGTTGTTGTTACTGACAAGACTGACTGCTGTGTTTGCTCAGAAAACTCCAGTATCTTAGATAAGTCCCCGAATCCTCCATAAAGCCCCACCTTCACCTTTTCCATTTGAAGTGTTAGAACCCGGAACGGAACTGGATTTAACTGGGACTAGATGTCATGAGAATACACACAGAATAACCCATAAGACTGAAGAGGGAATGCATTTGAAAACCAATACATTTAGCAAAAATGTTTATAATCTGAACAAATTTGTGTAGACTTGTGATGTATAATTCCAATTTACAGTCCATTTCAGTTCCAGGTTGTAACACTACAAATATGAACGTTCAAGGGAGCACAATGTGTGTCACATCTGCTACTAGTGAAAGAAAACAAGCAACAATCCAGAGCCAGGGATTTTACAGTGCAGCTCTGTGGTGATAAAGAGACAAACAGTTTGTGTTCAACAAACTCATGCCTGCTCGAACGAGTGCCATCTTCTGTGACAGAGGCAGCTTTTTAACTCAGAGGGATGAGGGAGAAGATAGAGAGGAACACCCAGAGATGGAGAGTGGTTGAAGGGGCAATGACATGCTATACTAAAAGTCTGAAACACATTAAAATGCTGGAGCATTAAGAAAAGGGACGAAGAGCTGCAGTGGTTTGAAAGATCAGCAGTGATGACCGCACACAATAAGGGAATCAATGAAGGAGGCAGCAGGGAGCCACAGAGGAAGAGAAGGATGTGTGTGTGTGTGTGTGTGTGTGTGTGTGTCTTCATGGGAACAAAATGTCCCAGGGTGATACACAATATAATTTTCCCCTTGAAATCTTGCTGGTCCCCTTCATGAAATTAAGGCATTAAGGCTAAGTGTTGATTTAAGTACATCATTTTATTCTCTCTCTCTCTCTCTCTCTCTCTCTGTGTTTGTGTGTGTGTGTGTGTGTGCACACGTGTGAACAATATTTGTAGACCTCACCTTCGAAAATGTTCAATAGTCTCAACCAAGTCCAATTTTGACCCAAAAAAAAAACAATTATCACTGGTTCCTTTACAATATACTGCAGCACAAAAAGTGCAAAAGATAACGAGATTCAAATTAGAATAAAAACCATACAGACACACTTGTAAAATAACAAAAACAAACTGAAAATACAGCAAATTACAGTGGGACATCATGCAGAAAGGGCGAGGGAATCAGATGACGGGACAGAAAAAAAGGCAAAAAGGTAAAAGTTAAATTAGGATAATGGAACAGGATGTAGGCCTGGAAATATCCTACCTGAAGGAAGATCTTTCCCCTCTGTCGCTATAAAAGGAGAGAGAGAGAGTGTGAGAGAGAGAGAGAGAGAGAGTTATATTCCAAAATTCATTCCATTAATTCTTTTTTTTCCCCCACTTTTAATAATTCATCCTTTCAAGTTCATTGGCTTATCAAACTGGCTAATAATCAAATACGATTCCTTTGCCTCCCTCCAGAAAACATAATTATAATAATCACAGCTGATGCTTCTCTCATCCAGGCAGTACCAAGGACAGAAACAAAACAAACTCACAATTAAAAGTTACAGCGCATTCATCACCACACCGTAACTATCCCATTATAACAATCTGTGCGCCACTAAATTCCCAGTGATCTCGCTTGCCAGGACTTAATGCATTGCCAAAACACCACTGCCCTTCCCATGTGCACTCTGTGTTTACTCCACGGCCGTTTATTATTCGGAGGCCATGTTTAGACTCGGCTGCATGGGCGCAAGCTGCTTAATCATCTCATTGGGACCGGAATATCAGAATGAACCCCAACACGTCCTGTAGCATTACCATCTCTTTCCATCATACCAAGCACAGGGGCAGGAGAAAATGATGACTCCTGCTCTGCTCTGGATATAGCTAATGCATGTTTTTGTCTTTAGCTTCTTTATCCACCATTTCAAGCCATTATGAGGTCGAGGGTGATGGTCAAATAATGATCGCTCGCTGAGTTGTTGTGGTGTGATGTCCACGCAAGCTCGAACTGTACACAAACATTCATTAGTGATGTTGAGGTATGATAGAGCTATTAACCTGCAATAATTACAAAGCACTTTATTTTCCAATATGCTAAGTAGAGTAGAATTGCTGGCACATATTTGCATGTTAGTTCTTACTTTATTACAGATAATCATAGACTTTACACTCTAACAGATCTTATTTCTCTTCTGTAATTAATCTAAACTACAAAGCTGATGATTTTCCTCGAACATCGCATACCAATGTGTAATATACCTCTTAAGCTACGGTCAAGTCGGCGGTAGACGTTTCTACTGCTGGTTGCCATAGCAATAGTGTTTATCAGTACTGTAGGTTGTGCACTCCACTTGACAACAAATCTTGCTACTAAAATGAAACATTCTGGAGGGAGATTTGGTGTTTGGGTATAAAAACTTAGCAATGTTTATCTGCAATATATCATACAAGTTGAAGGAGAAGAAGTGCGTGCTCTTCGTCACAGATCACGTGCGCTCGAATGTCTTCATTCCCATGTGTAGTCGATGTAACAAGCCACTCCATATTTGCAGAAGGTTAAACTCTGGACACACCAACAAACCATTAGCTTCTGTTGTCGCTCGTGCTATTGAAAATGAGCAACTAGAGTCTCTCTGTCGTAGTGAGGTGCTATGTGTGTGGTGGCCTAAGTGGTTAACGCTCTGAGTTATTGATTGGGGTTCAAGCCCCAGCGCTGCCGCGCTGCCACTGTTGGGCCCTTGAGTAAGGCCCTTACCCCTCTCTGCCCCAGGGGTGCTGTATCATAGCTGACCCTGTGCTTGGACCCCAACCTCCAAAGTTGGGATATAGAAAGAATGAAATTCGCTGTGCTGTAACGTGACAAAAACAACGGCTTCTCTAATATTCTACTATAGCCAATGAATGCATTTTTAATAATTAAAGTCTCGATTTATTTCTGTTCACAGTTCACTGTAATGTCTGCTAAACAAAGTTATTTCACATATCACTTAGATCATAACAACTGTAAACAGTATACATGTATATCAAAACTCTTTATTTCCCTCTCTTTTGATATTAAAAATAAAATAAAATACAGCGTTATATTATTGAGAAAGCGTAAAGTGCTTGACAATCATGTCTTCATTTTCTTTTCATCTTTAATACATACTGGTTATAATAATTTTACTTCAGCACATCCCTCAGGGTTTCAATGATAATCCAAAGTTAAGAAAAAAAAGTTTTCAATAAAAGGAAATTTATATTACAAAAAAGTGCAGTTAATAATCAAAAGCAGTTTCTGTTGGTACTGTATCAGCAATGTTTGGAACAATTTCATGAAGGTGGAGGAACTTAATCATCTAAACAGCCAGAATCTGAGAACAAAGATGGCATGCGGGAGTGAGGAGTTCACTGCTCTCTGGTTTAACCTGCCAAATCCCTCTATAATCACTACACAGATGCAGATGATTCACTCCAACGTCTACTGCCAGACAACATGCACAAATCACTTTCTTTCGGCCTAGACGCATGACACACGCACACACACACACACACACACACACGCACAATCCCATTCCTGTCCCACTGGCTACACAGTAGTAACTCTCATATTAATTAATAAATAAGGTTTCTATGGAGTTTAATACCAAGGTTAGCAGTTTGATTTTACACCATTTATCAAAATCCCATCACATTGCTCTTGCTCATTATAATTTATCTGTATGTTTTATACTCTACACCTCCCCTTATGGCAGTAACACACTCTACATCTACAGTACAACAGTATATAAAACCACATCCACACCAGAGTGATGAAACACACCACGCTGACTCGTCCACACGTACAGTATATGCTTATTTTTTCTCTCTCCAATTTTCCCCCTGTGTCCACAAAGAAACAGTGTCTTCAATCACTCACAACACTTTTTTTTTTTAAGTGAAACTTTTCCAATGTGGAGAAAGTAAATTTTTGGTGTGAACTGGAAAACTGCACTACATAGTTTTTTGAAAATGCTGAAGTCATTATTGGGAACTGGTGCATGCGGTTTTGCAGTTTTGAAGCACATGCTCCCTTTATCGTGGCTGCTGATCAAGTTGTAACTCTAGGGTCTGTAATTTCTTATTCAAGACCATGTTTGCAGTTGGTTTCCGCTTTGTTTTATTTTTCCACCCTCATGCGGAGGTGCTAGAATATGACATGTCGCGTTAGCGTTGCAGAATCCACCGCTCTGCTGCTGTAGAGCTCACTGTGACTGCAAAAATCTAAATCTTAAGCACTAGGTTGAAGGAAGAAGTGGAGCTGAGGGTCATTCTTGAGCTGCTTGACTCAGCTGTCCTGCTCATTTAAGCGGTTTTTAATCGTTTGAGTGCTTTTATGTCGATCATTTTATTTTGTTTTTCAGAAAATGCTGTTTGTGTACACTGGAATCTTTGTGAAAATGCTTTGGAACAAGATGTTTTCCAAATGATCTGTATTCATGTGGACTGGGCCTGAGATCCTCTAAAAACTGTTGCTCTTTTCTTTTTTTTGTCATCTTTCATTTTTTCATCTTATCTCTCTCCTTGGAGCATTGCTATGTGAAAAAGTCTAGCTCTTTGCTTCAGGCTCTACACAGCTCTTCTCTCTGTTGATTCTGCTGATTTCCCATAGAGAAGACCGCTTCTTTAGTTTTCCAGAACTATGAAACTAATGTTCGGAGCAAGAAATGTAAGTCGGTTCAAAAAACTTTTATTTATCTTTTTAGCCTTAGTGCAAAATTACAGAAGTAAACATCAGATAAGTAAACATGTCTTAGCTGATCATTCATGTTTAGGGGTAAAGTAAAATTGGGTAAATTTCAAAATTCGTTGGCAGTTTCTTCCTTTCGTAATTAGCTGATATTCTAGATGTGTTTGAAGCAAGAAAAATCAAAACTTCTTAGCCAGTGAGTTGAGAAACTCTGATCCAGGGGATTTATATACTGTACACTGATGAGGCTGAAGAAAAATCTTTGTTCATATTGCATTAATGCATGGAAAACGTCAGGTTGCACATCCAGTTTAACAAAATGAGCTTTGAAAAAAAAAAAGAGATTGTGATTCCTCACTCATACATTAATAGCTAGCAGGGCCAGTCTACATGCTGTACCCATGCTGTGCCAATCTCCTGTGCTGTTGTCAGCACGGTGCTAAACATATCTGTAGCTCAGCAGATCTCTTACATCTGGGTGACAGATTAGCGCAAGCTTTCACTCAAGAAGCCTGCGAATTAGCTAAAGCAGCTCACACAAGGAAACTGCAATTACGGATTGTCTGGATTTCTGCTTTAAAAGGTCAAAACAAAATAATGTATTGTAATATACAGTAGGTAGCTTACCTTTAGGATTGAGCCTTATAGCACAGGATTTTATCACAGGCATAAGAACGATGTGAGGTAATTTCACACATGCATGCACAATGAAAGACACAAACACTTCTGGCTTCCCATTTAGTTGTCTTTCAAATAAAAAGCAGTTTAAACAGGAACGCTAATTCTTGGCTAAGCTCGCCTTTATCCACCCATGCCGGAAAGACAAAACTTCTGATGTGTGGAATTTCTACATCTAATATTTAATCCACTTCTAGATCAAACAGAGAACAGAGCTAGAAGAGTGTAAGATGTACCTGTAACTCTGCACCTTTTGTACTTGGATATGGTTGTCTAATTGGATTTTAGAGTAAAGGTGCACTTTTCTAGGAAAAGATGTATACGGATAGGACGAAAGGAAAGGTAAAGTTTATTAAGTGCATTAAAGGAAAAGGAAATGAAATTATGCATGAAGTGAGTCACTAAAGGCAAATGATGTTAAGGGATCAAGTATGAACATGATCGCTGTGTATTGTATATGGAAATGCCTCCACTCCAGTGTTTCCTTATTTCTTTATTATTCTAAATTAATGTCAAAATACACGGCAGATTCACCGACTGTAAATTTCACACTGAATTCTAAAAGTGTGCATTTGCCAGAATTGAATTCTTCTATACACCTTTGTTCTGCTTATATAATACTGTAGTAAGAGGATTTGCTAAAGCACTTGTGGGAACAATCTGAATTTGCACATTAAGACAGCGGGCAGCTGACAGGAGCAGATGCTAATTGAGCTATTCTTTCTTTAAAGTCAGTTTAAATCCCCAGTCAGAAGTCACTGCAGCTGGTTGTACTGAACTCTATTTTCATTCTGCAGCATCAAGAGATTTCTGCACATCAACTTGTGAAAAAAAAAAATCCAATATGTTTACCATGCTGTTGGCTGATAGACTCACATCGAGCCCCTTAACTGCAATGTAACAATTTTTCTTTTTATTATTCTTATTTGAAGCTTTAAAGCCAGAGAGGAACTTGTCCAGTTCACTGTTTTTATCCCAAAGGTAAATTTTATCTGTAGTCACCAAATTCTCTAATTATTGATGAATACATCTCAGATCAGAGAGTTTAAAATTCAAAGAGTCCAGACATAATAATTGGGAAATATATCAATAGCAAAGATGATTGCAACAAAATTTTAGAAAATGTGATGATTAATAAGTGAATTTAATGTTAATGATTATCACAAAAAAAAAATTGAAAACATTTAGATTTCCAGAATCAACTGGAACAAACCAAACAAAATTTTGCAGAATTTTACACTCATGATTTCTACAAATCTTCATAGATTACTACAAAATCCTGCAGAATTGATGATTATAAAAACTTCTACAAGATTTAAATTAATGATTACTACAAAATCTGACAAAAGTTAAATAGATTATTAATAGATCATTATAAAATAGATGTTAAAATAGAAAATAGATGTTTTAATGGTACT
>JAOTRN010000028.1:7750806-7766224 GCA_028566695.1 Bagroides melapterus
GCATATTAAATTGGGGACATGTTTTTTTCGAATCTGAATCTAAATTAACAGAATTTTAATCTGGTCTAATTCCGATCAATATATTTTTATTTTCAATATTTCTTACTCTGTGCCAGCTTTAAGACCAATGGCAACTGTGTGCTGAAATGATTCAAAAGCATTTGAAAGATTTTTACTAAAGTTTTCTGGGTTAAACCACTATGTGTTTTTCGCAGACTCTCTCACACTCACTCACACTCACACACACACACACACACACATACACTCAGCTTAGTTAATGAATCATCTTTGGGTCTACGAGTTCTGTCGTGGTAAAGACTCATTACTCAGCTAAATACTGAAAACCAATGAATCTCACAGAGGTGAAATTTATGAAGTTAATTTAACATTTAAAATGTTTACTCAAAAAAAGTTTCTAGTACAATTTCATAGATATCTTAAGAAGGTCTAATCATCGTTGCCATGTACACTTCAAATATTTATTTAAAAGCATTAGTTCAATTTGCTTAGAAAATATTATAAATTTTTCTGCTTTGGTTTTTGGTTTAAATCATTTTAATATATTTTATTTTGTTTAATCTCTTGCACCCATTGGTGCTATCTAACACCAAAACTAAAAGCAAGAGTAACTTCTTCGTATTTGTAAGCTTTTCTCATTTCTTTTCACTTTCTCTCATTTCTCACCTGTTTTTCCTCCCATTAGAGGCAGCTCGTATCCACGTTCATCACGTTCTATATAGCCTGAGGCTTAGCTACATGCTAGGCAAGACTGTGTTAATTCACTGCAAACATTAATATAGTTTCCATCTTTTCCCTGACTCCGTTGGAACGTGTCTGGACATTTCTTTCAATGTCTGAGCCCAAAGGATGCTCAAAGATATGAGCTACTCATCTACTCAAACTCATTGTAGATTGTGACACATTTCTGTTACCGAGTCTCACAGGCCTGAAACTTTTTTGGCATGTCTGCACCGCCTGGACTAAAAAAAAAAGAAAAAAAAAAAAAACTATCAACCACAGGAGCTTTGCTGTTGCTCTGTGCACTTTCCATCTGTTCAAGATACAGCAAACCAAACCAAAAGTCTTTTTAAGTCTCTTGGGATGTTTGGCACTGAATTACACAATTCTGAGGGCTGCGTTTTCAATTCAGTGTGTAGATGTGTGTGATTTCTTGCTGGGGTTATTCAGATCTGTTGTCTGGTGTCAGGCTCTAAGTCAATTTGTCAGTGTAAGTCACTTTAGGCATCAGAAAAAAAATCTTTATTTACTTCACTGATAGTAGACCGACTCCATATGTCATGTGTTATGTATCATTTGAATAATTTGTGTTTCTTGGGATGTTTTTAATTCCTCAGAATTTCTAAACATACATTTTATCGTAATATATAAATGATATCATTTTTCAAGGATTCAGAAAAAAATGGCCCTTAGCAACTGCACTGTGACTAATTACATCACATCAGGCGTCTGCTCAATTAAATATCTAATTATACTAATTATACATTTATAATATTACATAGAATGTTTGCTACTTAACTCAGTCACCGAAGTGTATAATCTGACGTGATTATAACCTTCAGAAAGGGCATCGCTATGATTCTATCATTAATAATTTTAATGGCATTAATCCAGCCATGACTTTTTGTATGGGAGGCACGTGAGGAAAACGGACAGGAGTGTTGCATGTTTGTTGTGGCAATAAGAAAATGGACTTTGTTTTTAGATCTTTGTACTGTTCCTCGCTGCACAAACGATGTTCCTCTGGAGATCTGCCAGGCTGTTAGTTTATTGCTCCCATCGGGTTTGACCGCCTACACACACACACACCTCTGTCTCAACTCTCCCCAGTACTCTGTTTACATTTCCTTGGCCTAGTTACCCAGCATGCACTGCACATGTTGGATGGAGACCTGCGCTTGATATGTCAGTTAACATGTATCTTTCTTTCTTTCTTTATTGCTTTTATTTGTTTGGAACAAACTTACTGTCTATATGCTTGAATTTATCTTTCTTTTACTTACAAGTGACCACCAGATTAATACAAAGTAAACGACATAAATAGTAACTTCTTGTATAATAATAATAATAATAATAATAATAATAATAATAATAATAATAATGTAATGTTTACAATAACCAAAATCAATTACATAATATCAATATCTGTCCTGCCCTAAAATCCAGTCATTGCATACAGCATTTAATAAATTTTTTTACAATTCTATTTCTGATATTTGTACTTCCATTTTTTTTTTCTTAACGTGCTGCACTGATGTGGGTGGAATGGCTCAAAAGTTGATGTGACATTCAAAATCCATCAAAACCCTGGGATTTATTTATTTATTTATTTATATATTTATTTATTTAGCTTATACTCTACTGACATCTGAGATCCCCTTAGTGCAAAATCAGTATTTTCCAGACTTCAAGCTCAGCCTTAAAAATACTTTTCAGTTTCTTACAGCATGTTTGTTATTTATACCATCAAACATTCTTTTTCCCTGTAACAAATAAGAACACACTACAAAAGGTCAGCGCATACTGAAAACTTTTATGGCCTCTATACCAGGATTTAATTCCACACCATCTATATTATTCATTTGTATGTGCCCAAGTTATAATAATACAAAACGTACTATCATTACAAAATAATATAATAAATATAATATAATATTATAAATAATAATTCCTTGCTTTTTGTTGAGTACAGAACTCCTTTGCTCTCAGTATTGTTTAGTATTGTACTCTACTTTGAAATTTCCCACTGGGATGAATAAAGTATCTATCTATCTATCTATCTTCTTCTTCATGAGAGGAAGCGGTACTGTATTTGTGCGAGTTAATCCTTTTGCCATACAAAATGTTATTTTGATACTGTCTATTTTCTGTGGTGAATCACAAAGTCAAAGCCGGAATCGAACTGAGGAGAGTCAAATGTCTCGCCATGATGATAGTGCAGTTAGTAGTAGCTCTCATGTAGACGTGCCTGCTATCGTTCACCTGCAAGTGGCCATCCGATTGGTTCCGTCTCGAACGGGAACCAATGACCTTCGACGTAATTGCTAGGTGTGATTTTCGTCTTCGTTAAACTTCGCCGCGATTCGGGTCTTTCCGTTGCTTCGAGATTTCTGAATAAAATATACAACTGCGCCTGCAGACGCGGGAAACGCGGGAAAGCTGTACGCAGATGTACACGCACAAATCGGATTCAGAAGCGTCCTTTACGAATGCAGCATGTTGGGCAGGGTGTAATTGACGAAATCTAGAAACTTAAGGTACTCTTACAGTTTGATCGATCTGGGGAAGTTTTGCCAGAACAAGTGGAATAAAATTGGAAAATCAACATGTACTTTAATCAATTTGGTAGACTCACCCAAAAAATAAATAAATAAATAAATAAAAAACAAACAAAACTGAGTGCTATTTTACAACCAAAATTTTCTTTAACCAAGTTTTCCTTGAAACGTGTTCACACTTTTGCAACCAAGGTATTGCAGGTTTTTCTTTCATTATTTTTTTTTCTATTGGGTTTTCACTTGAATTCTGATGCTTGTTATAACTACATTAACCCTGGAAAAATATTGGACATGATTAACTTTAAGTTCATTTTTTTTGCATGACAGAAAACTGCAGTTTTACCAGTGGTGTGTAGAATTTTTATATCCACCTTTTTTTTTTCACCAGTACACTAGCATTAAATTGACTGGAAATAGAAATTTTCAATGCGTATAAACAAATGAATTATTCTATGGTTGCAAGTGTGATGTAACATTAGTCAGGATGCTGTTGGCCTTCAGTCTGAGACATTTTTACCACTGGCAGATTCTAAAAGCACAGTGTTTACTTTCACATGAGCCATTAACCACCACTGAGGCAAAGAGATTCTGTGCTAAAAATGGGTTAAAAAGAGATAAATATCAGAAAATAAAACTAATGAGCGTCTTTTCTAGATTAATATAAATGCTACTAAGACTACTACAGATTTTCAAAATGGCCTGGAGGATTGCAAACCTTAACAAGACCTTCTCCCCCATAACCTGCAACCCCCCTCTCCTCAACACACCAACACACACATGTTTGACACCTCTGTGACTCATTTACAATCTTGCTTGGCTATATATCAGTTGAGGTGAAACCAGAAAGGAAAGCTATATTCCTCCCAGCTCACAGATCAATAAGTCGTGCACCTAGCTTCGAGTGAGATTTACTACCCAGTGGTGTAAGTTATGTTATCACCCAGCTCCTTCTTGCTCCTTTCATGCCTTGGTCTGTGGAGTGAATAGTATCCAAGCGACAGAGCTCTTCTTGTGCTCAGAAGAAATACAAAGAAAAAAAGCGTATTATTCTAGGTTAGTTTTCTTTCATAACAGTAATATCTCTAAAAAGAGCTTGAGTAAAGGATTAGTAGATAATATGGTATAGGGCAGGTTTTTTGAGTAGAGTCTTTAGCTAGTTATATACACTTCTACTCATATCAAGAATTCATTTTTAAAAAGTTGTACACGAATGAATTTATTCACAGCTTGCCATTTTGCTTTACTGACTGAAAATGCCATCAAAATGTTATCATTGCATGTTAATTGTAATCCTACTTAGTTAAACCAGCAGTTGTCTTAAGTTTGGCTGCTTCCAGAATAGCATTTATATATCAATGAATCTGTTGACAGTTCAGACTTTTCCATTTGCTTGAAATCTACTGGATCGATCCGAGGCAAGTTCACTGTCAAATATTTGTTTGATTTTCCTACAAACCGTTGCTTTACGATGGTTGTAAAAGACAGTAATTCTCTGTAATACAGTACTTACTGAGAAAGATTTATGTGCTCAGAAAACAAAAAGGAAAGAATAGAAATCCAGAAAAGAGGCCAAAGCCTGTCTAGACGGTCTCTTGTTGCTAAACCATACTGTGGAAAGGGTCGTGGCTAGAAAATGGGCTCTCAAACATACTCAATGAATTGGTCATTGTAATACCAAAGCATAACAGTAATAACCGGGGCTGGGGGAATTTTCCGACTCAGACTGTTTGATGTGGTTCAACCATGAATATACAAAGCTAAGCTAAGGGAAATACTACATCTTGAGAACATATTTCGAAGAAAAGGGAACGTTTGACGATTGTCTCTGATTAACTCGGAATCTCAGCTGACAACCGGTTTCAAGGTTAGGATTTTTCCTGTACTGTATTTGCACACAGTGTATGTGGCAGCAAGACTTGCTTCCCTTGCATCAGTCATAATTATGCCATTAGACAGATAAACAGAAGCGCTGCCTTCTGTGCTTAAGATAAGTATTGGTATTGGCATCAGCATAACACATTTGTCTTTATCAGTTTAGTGCTTTGCAGTTGCCAAATCTGTCATGACTTTTCCTCAGCCAGGCAAAGGCAAGGGCAAACACTATGAGCCATGTCTCAGCACTGACAATGACTCACTCATCAAAAACCATTAGGCAATCGATAAAAGAAAGAACAACCAAAATAACAGAAGATGTGAAAGTTAGCGTGGACTCTGGGAAATATCCATATATCAGTATCATAGATTGGCTATATTCCACCCTGGGCCATAACCACACATTCATTCCGGGAATAATGCTACATCTTTCTTGCCAAGTTAGACCTCATTCTTATTAAATAGGCCATAAATAAGCTGCTTGTGTCCATACTGCAATGTCAGACATGTAACTACTTCAGAGTAAAAAAAAAAAAAAACCTGGGCATCTTGTGTAATATATAACCTTGTCTTCTAGACGATAGAGCAAGCAATTTCAATTTCCTGTGTCTTCTCACAAACCTGAACTCTTGACATTTTTCTGTGTCAGTCCATGAAGCTCTGGTTATATTTTAAATTGATTGGGAGAAAGGGAGCTATACAAAGAAACGGTTAATTACTATTTTTTAAATAGTGTTTTATTAAAACAAAAGCTACTAGAACAAAAAAAAACAAAACAAAATGAGCATCATATAATTGTATTTTATTTTATTTTTTTTATTTTAGATAAAGGCTGTGAATACACAGATTAAAATAAAAGATAAATCAAAGTTCTAACCAGCACCCCAACATGCCCCATCACCTTCCCTGACCCTAACACTTCATGCCCCAACACCATTCCCACCATATCCCTTCACGGTCCAACATAGACCCTCGCTGTCCCCACATATCCTAATACAGTCTTAATACCCCAAAACCTCCCCATCCTCACATGATCAACACCATCAAACCCAACATGTAAAAACACCATCCCCAACTGATCCCTGCATGTTTTAACAATTTCCTATCCCTATTCCAGCATGCTCCAAAACAATTTCCACATTATCTCTGGATCCCTTAAAATGATCCCCCACCGATCTCTACATGCACTAACTTCATCCACACCTCAACCCCACATGCACTACCATTATTCCCATTCCATCTCAACATGCCCCAGCACCATCCAGTCTGTTTCCTTTTGCCCAAACACAATTCACATCCCATCAAATCCCCACACGACCCAACATTATCCTCATTCTAGCCCTGGCTCCAATACTTCCCCAACCCTGCCCCCACCTGCTCTAGTGTGTCACATCCTAGATGTTATTTAAACATTTCACAAAATAGACAATTATACCAATAAGTTGCATATTGTAAATATTTCATATTATTTCAATATAATCTATAATATTATTCCATCCATTCATTTTCTGTGCTGCTTATCCTATGCAGGGTTGCGGGGAACCTGGAGGCACTAGGGGATGTGAACAAGCAATACGAGGTATTGTACAAGGGGGGCGACAACCTACATTAGATAGGGTCCCAACCCAACGCAGGGCACATTTGCCACATCCACACCTATTTACACACTAGATATTTCTATAGATACCAATCAAAATTTGATGTATGTCTTTGGGCTGGTCATTATAATGGTATATAGCCTAATGGCAATAGAATAAGCATAACCAAAGCAACAGAGCGAGAAATTAGCCTGCTTTGATTTCCAAATGATACAAGTGTGACATCTAATCACAAATTAATTTCTGCTGTGATTCTGTGCACTTCTACCAAAGCTGCAGGAGTAGGAAACATTTTTACCTGGAGGGAGACTTCAATTTCAATTCTATAAGTGTGTTCAATTGCCTGTGAATATAGCCAGTAAAAACCAAGCAATGTTCCTCTCCAAGAGCTAAAACTTTTTTATTTCTTCGTTTTGTTTTTTTATCCTCTGGGTCCATGGCATCTAACAAATGAAAACGCAGAACAAAATGTTGTTTTTTTTTTTTTTAACATATTGTATTTGGCATAGATATTTGCGCAAGCGAGAAATTATTCCTCTTTATGTTTCACAGAGCTAACAGCAGCTTCTTATTCACAATATTCCACTGCAGCGTTTGCATTTTGAGTACATAGTAAACATTTTCAATGTATACAGTCACACACATTTCAATTCAGTTCGCTGGCATTGAAATTGAGCTTTCATAGTGTTATTCTCCGTGCAAATTCCCTTCTCTTATTCCTTTGTCCATTTTTATGCGCCTGTAATTCCTCGGCATACTGACCACTCTAACTAAAAGCATAATGATAGCTGACCTTTACGACCTTGAGCGGTGGTCGCTTAAACTGTACAACACACTGGATCTTAACATATGAACCAGCCATCATGAATTACAACCTAAATCTATTAATCAAATCACATTAGCTCAACTAGCACCAGTCCTTCCCCCCGACACTTATCATCACCAACCTTGAGGAAGAACAAAGAACGGAGATAAAATCAATCAACTTTTGATAAATGTCACTATATGTTTCAGTGTCACACATTTGACAAATGATGACTACACAGCCTTCCCTTGTCAGGGTGCCTGAAGGCAGCAAACATGATTCCTTTTCATGGAGAGCATGTTTAAATGTAAATCCAATGAATAAACACTCCAGAATGGGAGCATAAGACATAAATGTAAAATATATAATGTAGTACAAAGATCAACAGCTACAAAGCAAAACACATTGTGCATAACTACAGCTTGTGGATGTGGAGAGGTTTTTTGGCAAAGGGCAGCTTAGCTAGAGGCACAAAATGGGCAGCATTGGAGAATTTGTCAACAACTCCGCGAACGCTGGAATTATCTTGTGAGGTGGTTACTTCTGTGTCAAAGTCAGTGGGAAAAACATGTGATAAATAATGACTTGGTGTCAGTAACTTGAAAAAAGGCACATATATAAAAAAGACACGTTTTTTTTTGAGCCATATAAACCGAATTTAATCTCATCTTCTCTGCTCTGTGTAGCTACTAAAAGAGTTTTAAAGAAAACTAATCCATATACTCTATCCACCTGTAGCTGACTAACTATTTATGAATTGAATTCATTATTTTTTGTACATTTAAAAATGTTTCCTTTAAGGGGACTATACTGTGAAACAAAGGGCTATTTTTCAGCAAATATCTTCTATCCAAAACTTTTAGGACAGGGCTTCAAACCATAATAAAATTTTTTAAGTATTTGAGCTACTTAATATAAAGAAATTATATAATCCAATGGGTATTCAGATGTGGCTCTAGAACCTAATCTAGGTCCATGGGGAAGGGACTAATGTAGTCTGGGCTGATGTATCAGATTTTGACGTGAATAGCCAGGTGCATATGCATCCATGACCGGGGGAAGAGGCATTGAGATCCTCTGGGTAATGTTCTGTTGGGAATCCATGGGTCCTGGCATTCGCATGGATGATACTTATCAATCTAGCCTAACCAATTGTTCCAGTATTCTCCTTCATGGTAACAGTATGTTTTAATGGCAGTGTCCTTTTTACTCAGGATAATGAGATCTGGTACACTGCAGAATTTGTTCAAGCTGTTGACTTAGCCTTTAAATTCTCCAGATCTCAATCTGATCAAGCCTCTGTGGGATGTCATGGACAAACATGTCTGAACAATGGAGGCCCCATCTAACAACATATAGGACTTAAAGGATCTGCTGCTAATGACTTGGTGCCAGATACCACAGCACACCTTCAGACCCTTTAGCCTTGTGGAGTCCAAAGGGTTAGAGCTATTCTGGTAGCACAAGGGAGACATACTTAAAAATATATCTTCAAGGCGGACTTTTCCAGAAAATCTAGACATGGTGAGGAGAGGTCGACCAACCCCCGAAGCTCCAGTTGATGTACATGGCACAGTTGTGGTTGTAGTGTAGAGGTTTAGAGTTGTCTGAACTTAAAATGGTATTCACCCTCAATACGGAAAATACCTCCGTAATGCGACGCCTTGTTATATTGCGTTTTTGTATAGTATTGATGGTTTCTATAATTGAGACATGATAGCGGTGGTATTAAGAGGAGGATTAAGTCGGGTAAGTCCCCACTGAAAGCCCATGTGGATTAGCAGCAAATAAAATAGAATTTTCACTTAGACTTATATGTTTACATAATGGCCAACATATTATCTCAGCATTATAGAGGTAGAATTATTAATTATTATAATCAGTTTATCCAGCTAACACCTCAATGGATTCTTTTTTTACCATAACAGTTAACACATCTTACATCTTGTCACCTCCTGAGCTTTTCATCGATCAAGCCACGCTAATAAAGTCACTGAACCCAAATGAAATATACAGTGTGGGTGACCTTTTGGTTGTGATATTAAACCATAGCAGCCAGTGATATACAGAATAATCCATAGTGATAAATGACTGTGTCAGAAGGGCTGCAGGTTTGCAAAGAACTTCACAGGATTCTCTGCTCTAAATATGACTGACTTTAACTAGGATCGTTACAACAACATAGAATATTCATGAGCAATTCTACAATACGTGCAATACTACAATTTTCACACGAGGTATCCAGTATGAGAGTTATAGTTAGAGGCCGGTTAGAAGCCCAGATAGAAGTTATAAATGTCTTGCAAATTTAATCCCTTTCACTTTAGAGTTTCTCTTCATTTTGTATGATAATATTTTGGCATTAATCATACATATTAAGCACAATTTTTGAAGGACTTCATATTTTTTATTCAAGTCCATTAATCTCCCCCCCCTTCATTTGTCTCTTTCCCATCATTCAATTTTGTACCAAACCTCGCAGTCAACTTCAGCATCTCAGTTCCCAGTGAGCTCTGACAAAGATTCAATAACAGATACACATGTTTAAGATATTCCAGATATATCACTTTTTTTATGAAAATAACATTTATTCAGCTCAGAGTAAAAAAAAAAAAAAAAAAATCACCAAAAGTGCTGACAGGGGTGAAACTTACTTTTGGCAGCAAGTTCAGCTGTTGTTCTTTTTGCTTACTCTGACAGTTTATTTGTGTATGATATTTATTCAAAAGAGCTCGGGATGAGAAGCACCCTTTATTTACTGCATTTTGATTTCCTCTTTTCTCATATTTAATTTGCTCTTGATTAATATTACAGTAACGGGAAAACTCATCCATAAAGTTGTCCAACATGATAAATGACCATGCGCTAACATGAGATACGGAATATGCAAATGATCGATTTATTTGGTGTGCAGGTCTCCGGATTGGGATGTGTACTGCATGTGTGGAGTGAATAACCACAGCTTTTAAAGACAGAAAATAGCGTTCTGTGTGAGAATTGATGCTCATACAGATGTGCTACAGTGGGATTAGATCTACAGTAGGACTGCCAGGTGTGATAGCCTTCACCATTCAGATAGTATATCCACGATGTGACTCTATGTGAGTCTATAGCATTGCTCTGCTTAATCCAGATCCTTATTTAGCAAGGGAAATTATATCTCATCAGTTTCAATGATGCTCTATATCTATGTCTGTAATAAACTTTAAAAGTCAAATATCGTTTTATAATGCACGTATAAGTGTATGCAATATTATAATTATTTATAAAAATGTATTACACTTTATAGTCACTTTAACACATAATATCACCAACACCACAAAATTCCTGTCGCACATTGTAAATGATTTATTTTCCCTTTAGGAAATCATGCTGCTAAACCGTCTAATGTGTAGAACCTACAAACAAACAAAAGCTGAATTACAAATTTTATTCCTTATGAATGCATTATAACATGTTATGAACATAATAAAAGTTAATTATAAATAAGTCGTTCATGGAAAGTGTTGCCGAATTTCAGTTAATGCTCTGTCAGTTTTATGACAGACTCTTGATGGTAGATTCCTGTATTGTTCTCCAGCCCTTTATGCAGCTTTGTGGCTGCAAGCCATCGTAATTTGTACAAGATCACCCTTGTGAAAATGTAATTTCCTCCAGCAGTTCAGCCATGACACGTTTATGTGGATCGTGCCACTCCTTGAAGGCTTTCGCTCATACCTGTGCAGATACGAACACACATTTTAATAGACCACGGTCTATGGTCTATTAAAAGGCTTGGTGACATTTTGATCTCGCTCCAAGATCACAGAGTCCCCTTCCTCTTTTTATTCTGATGGATGTTTCACCTTGAAATAGCACTGCCAATAGTGTAAGAGTATACATTAAGGTTAAGGACAAATGGGTCTTGGCTAATGGTAATAATATTATTATTTTTCTTTTTTTGTGCCATCATATAATTTAGCGTTAGTATTAAAAATGTTTCCAAAAAGCTTGCAGAAATAATTACATGAAATAAATTGAACATTCCTACTCACTGATGGTTGGTGGCGATATTAGTTGGGAGTCTAGAATCTAATATCTATCTACAGCTTACAAATGAAATATTAAATCTTGTGCAATTCATTTTATAGGATTGTAGTCAAGGGCTATACCATTGTCTAATCCAAGACAAGTCCAACACCAGGATTAGTTGAGTCCAGTCTTAAGGGAGTCAATACCAAGTCACTTTATTAAGTGATCGATCACTTTATTAAGCTCAGTGGGAAATCCAGCCATGTCATGTTTATGTGATTTGTGCCACACCATGAAGGCGCTACACTCATGAGACTGAGACGTTTTCAAGGCCAGGGGTTTAATTCAGTTTTTTTTTTTTTTGTTTGTTTTTTTGTTTTTTGCAAATTTTGGTAGACCAAATTTCTGGAGAAATTCTGCAGAATCATTCTGGGTTCCACTAGTAGTTTTATTGGGATTGTGCCAGCTACTGATCTTCGGTCAAAAGTAGTCTAATTACAAAACTAAAGATATTAAAGAGTCTAAGAGTCATCTCAGAGAGCTCATAATTTAAGTAAAAAATTTCTAACTTGGAATGTTAGCTTGAACTTCTCAGTCTCGGAGAAACTCTGAGAAAGGACAACATACAAGCTTTTATCTTAGACAGGAGGCTGCCAGGGCTGACCCCTTTGCTAGGTATGACACACGCTTTAGAAGACTGTAATTGGTTGTCCAGGAAAGAAAAAAAAAATAATTACATTTTCACCTTTTGGCCTTCTCCTCTGCTAAAGAAATTCTGCTAAAGAAGCCTCTTAAACTTCCTTTTCACTACTCCTTACTACTCCTTTTTGACCTTAAGGGCTCTTTTAAGGGCTCTTACAGATGCTTTAAGAAAAACTTTCATCTTTTCTTTAATTTTAAGGCAAAATGGCCACATTTCTAAGAATCTTCTTAGAATTATGTCACTAGGAGCAACTCTTTGCACTAAGAATCTTCATGATTACAGGCAGAATTGATGACTGTAAGTACCCTGAACCTTATGAACTCATTTCACATTTACCCTTCCCAGTCTAATGATGCTCTTGCTCTTGGGAACCTTGTGCTATAAAACACAGTTTATGGGAACAGCCCAATCATCAACAAGCTGATATTTATGTCTAGTGTTTGGTGTCTGTTATTCAATTTCTTCTTTTGACAGTGATAGTTCATGAGAGAGAAACTATCATTGGATCATATCATGTGCCTGGAATAGCCCATAATCTTAAGCTATTACAACATTTACTCCCAACAATAGATGCTGGCCAGCCACAGTAATATTAACAGATATAAAAAGGTGTTAACCTTTGAACAGTCCAGTACTAACCTATAATTAACCAAATACAGGTTGATCTGTTACCGCTGTTTGTTTTTGTACTCCAATAAAACTAAATAAAATAGCTACAGCAATGCCACACACAACAAGAATATTTTATCTAACCATGGTCTCAAGTATATCCTTCATAATCTGACACCCATCAACAATTTTATGTTTATCTAATACTTAACACATGGAATTAGTGACGTAAAGCTGTTGATGCGGGGGAAATATTGAATTTCTGTCATGAACACCTCGAATTTCAGACGTCGTTATGGAAAGAAGGGAAAATTTAAGGCTTTCTTGATAAGACCCAAGGAAACTTAAGCTTGCAACTGTTTATTGTTTTCTTCTATATAATTTCAGCAAGTCTTATACTAACCATCTCATTTTGGTGGAACTCTTCAAATGCCTATGTGAGAATTCTCTGTTCAAAATGTTTTCCTGTGGCGTGAAAACAGATTACAGGCATTTAAGGACAACAACGGCTTAGAAATCCAGGAGCGATACAGGATGGTTATACGTTTCTGATTCACAACTAACATAATCAGTTAATTGTAATAGTATGAGGTAGTAAATATTGTGAATTTTGGTGGAATCATGACATGAAAAGGTCTTGTGACCGGCTGTGATACGTCACTGTTACGTGTCCGCTAGCCTAACCTTTAGCGGGCCGTATTTCACGCAGTCATGTAGCTGACGTACACAGAGCCATGTGACTATGTTTCCATTAAAAACAGAAGTATGTATCTGTCAAAGTGCTGCAATTGCAAAGGGAGTCAGGCAGGTCATGGATTTGCTGTCTGTGGATGAAAAATGAAAATTAGAGATCATTTGAAATGGCTGATCAGAGCTTCTATTAGCATTGACTCACCTGTTATAACGCTACTGAAAAAGGCTTGTTATTCTTCATATGAGCTGAATCAGAGAGCTTAGAATGTTCTTAACTTGAATAGTTTTTTTTTTTTTTAGCAGATTGCGAGGACCAAAGCTGACTAGACAAGGCATGATATGTGATGTTTTTATTCTTACCTCCATCATATAGACACTGAATATTGTTCCTCATACAAAGCCCCAGCAAAACACAGTAACATCACAGCAGTACTATGCAGAATTCCTTTATCTAATGGTAGCATTATCATGATTTGCTCATTTCTGAACTTTTCTCAGGGCTTAATTAAAACTAAAGGTTTTAAACTCATTTTACAGTACAATTAAATCCCTAAATGCTGATTCTGCATAAACAGCTCTACTGTGCTGACTTGAAAGTGAATTTTATTGAGTACATCACTTCAGTTTCTGTGTTCATCCGTCAAATTAATAACATTAGGAAAATAAAAGGTGTGTTTTTTGTCTACACAGTCAGTTTCACTTCCACTTTGATATGATATAAGTGTCAGACAAGACAAACTGGCAGAGAGACTCTCAGGGAGTTTTAGCCTTGCCTCCGTCATCTCTGACTCGTTCTTCAATACCTAAATGAAAATCTACATCTGGATTACTGAAATCTGTTTTGTGACACCATTTATTGTTACAATCAATATTGTTGGGAGAAGCAAATTTGGTCAGGGACAAAGTGGATGCCACTTACTCGCTCTCCTTTCAATCAAAGCGACTAGCCAGTCATGGGCACCTGAGAGGTTGTGTCGGCTGATAGAGGGAAGTAAAAGCTGAACAATTTGTGGAGAAATTACTACAAAACAAAAAAAAAAAACACAAATACATTTGAATTGAGTTTTGGGGAATGAGATCCTGCCTAAATCAGAAAAGATTAAGTCTTGTCCCAGAGTAAGAGGTAGAGCGGCTTGAGACTAACAGATGGATCGGCGCAACATCAGCAGTTATGCAGATATTGTACAGGTTTGTTGTTGGGATTTGGGATTTACCAGCCAATAAGGAGAAGACCTTGAGGCAAACCAAGGACTAGATGGAGAGGTTATTTCTCTCAACTGGCTATGGGAGCGCTCGGGTATCTCCGTGGAGGAGCTGAAGTACTGTAGGTGACTAGGAAGAGGGAGGACTGAGGAAATTCTGCATAGACTGCTGTCATGTGATCTGGAATTAGATAAGTGGAAGAAAATTGATGGATGGGGTGAATTCTAAGCCCCATTAATATCCATGGGGTCTCTAGTAGCCAATCAATAGTCTCTACTTGCCAATCAAAGATGTTTCTGTTTGGCAGACCAAATACATTGAATTGGACGTCTAATGTTCCAAAGACAGCATAGAACAAGTTTTAACTAACCTTAGATAACGAGCATGTCTGTGTGTGTTATTTTTTTTTTTTTTTTTTTGTAAAGAGATTTTTAATCATTATAATACAAACCTTTGTTCTTACTAGTGGCTGTTTGTGTGTAATGAATGAGAGCTCGTTTTAAAAACCGGTTGCGCTTTTAAAACGAAAAACCTAACGTCCAGGAGCATTGCGTTTTTATAATCGCCCTTACGAATGAAGACTCATGAAATAAAGCGTGGATGTGTACATTTATCATTTTGAAAGAGA
>JAOTRN010000028.1:7788019-7798172 GCA_028566695.1 Bagroides melapterus
TTTTTTACTTAAATTTTTTAACCTATTTTTCTTATGCCTCATTTTTGTTAACCAAGCAATCTCTGGAGTAGCAATTTTCTTCAGGATTAATAAAGTTTTATCTTATTTTATCTTATCTTATAAATATAATATAGTTCTAAGGTAGTAAATCCATCATACGTTGATCGGCACTGATCAGATTATCTTGGTCAGAGTCGCACTGGATCCCACCTGCGTGCACACACACACACACACACACACACACACACACACACATGCAAACCTACAGCCAATTTCTCCCAGCCAGTCCAACTACATGCCTGTTTTAGGCTAATGAAAGAAAACCAGAGAACCTGGAAGAAACTTTGAAGTGCACAAAGTTTGTAAATGCACACTTGGTGACATTTATTGTAAAAGTCTGAAGATTCTGGAAATATTAAATGATAATTGCAGAGAACAACAGTGATGATCTACCACAAGATGAAAACCATTTTGAACTTTAAATGTCAAAATGTGGCAGTGGCAACATAATCACTTCTCCGGCAATTTTCCTCAAGTGTAATTCATGTTTCTAAAGGCACCTACAAAAAAAAATAAATAAATAAATAAAAAAAAAGTTTAATTGAACTTTTTTTTGTTTGTTTTTTTAGCAGATTAGTGGACCCCTGCGGTGCAACTTAATCAGTCATTCATCACATCCAAATCACACTGACAATTAAACAGGAAGAGCAGGTTAGGATGCCATCATTGTTCCTGACCTTTTTTTTGTGCCAGTTTAAATCAGGTGCCATTCATCAAGTGCTGAATTATGTCATTACCATTAAAACAGGTTTCCTGAAATGTCACGGCACATCCGCTCGTTTCTCAGTTGGGGACGGATTGTGATTTCATATTCTATTATGCACGTACATAAAACAGGGACCGTCTCTTCTGAAATAAATGTTCCTGACTTTCAGAAAAGCTGGACAGAAGAATCTCATCAATACGGTTGCGCAGGCATTATAAATAGGTCTCCGTCAGAATCGATAGGTCCCCACTTCCATGGAATCCAAATTAACACTGTAAATCATAGGAGACGCACAGGACATAAACGACTGCCTATCGGATAACGATTGCATATCGTAAAATGCCACTTGTTGTCTAGTTTGGGTGATGCTAATAGGGTTGTCTTTTATTTTCATTTCTTTTTCTCAATCAAGCTGCACACCATGAGAGATTACACACTTCAAGCATTTTTTTTTTTTTTTTTTTTGGTCAGCCACAGTGTAGACCTGGACCATCTGTCTGTGACATGGCTTATCACAGAGCAAGCACATGGCTGCTGTCTGCACATTTTTGTCTTGTGGTGGCCCAGAAGCTACACTGCCAGGAGATCCTCTGGGCTTTGGTGTCTGAGAGCAACAACTCCTCAGCTCTAGATGACATCCACAGCATCTTTCTGTGCAAAGGGATTCATGAAGGAAGGGGCAGATGCCTTTTTCCATCATTCTTCATCATTCTTTTAAACATATATGAAGAAAACATGAGCATAATTCACTTTATTTGGAAAGTTTATACTTTTTAATTACATTTGATTAGAATTTCTGGGTTCATCTCTTAGACCAGTCATGTAGTAAGGTCTGGTCATTTTTAGGCTGTAAATTCTTTAGACTAGTGAATATGTACACAGAAGTGAGGAAAAGCACACTTGTCTAGCAAGCTTTACGCAGACTTGAATGCATTTGTGTGAGATTTGGTAGCTTAGTGGTTAAGGCACTGGTCTTCTGCTTGAAAGCTTGTCAGTTTGAATCCCAGGTCTGCCATTGCTGGGCCCCTGAGCAAGACCCTTAACCCTCAATTGCTCAGTTGTGTGTGTATATAAGAGATTAACTGTTATTCTCTCTGGTTAATTGTGTCAGCCAAATGCTGTAAACATTTACAGTGGTGTTAGTTAAACTGCCTCCTTTCCCAGCATGCCTCTTGTAGACGGACACCAAGGCAAGAGTTGTTTCTCATGTTGGTAAAACATATATAATTAATAAAACAGAATTGTTATTTATTTATTTTTTTTTTTAACAGAATATATCTGTATAGAATACGGACATGGTTTCCCAAGCTGACTGAGATACACACCGTCACCTATGTGACCGGACCCCATGTCGACTGAATGCTGCTTCAGCCGATAAGATCTTGTGACCACAGATGGAGTACAGAGCTGTTATTTACTTCCCAGTCTGTTTGACAAATAAATTACACCATCATGTGCTGTGTGGCTCTTCTACAATTAAACAAAGAGAGGAGAAGGTGTGTGTGTTGAAATTTCAAATCCGATCTGGCTGTCTGTTGAATGGTATACAGGGGAATTTAATTAAGTATAGATGTGCCACTCATACTCTGTTATTTAATCATTAAGTAATCATAAAGCTACATGAAATTTTATAATAATAATAATAACCAGCAAGAAATTTCTGGTTGGATCCCAAAGCAAGTAACGTACACAAATATTCTGCAACAAACTATTATTTTGGTAATCGATTAATCTGATTATTACATTTATTTGATTAATCATTGATTGTTTAAAACCTACCAATTATTCAGTAAAATAATTATTTAGCTTTTGCAACTAGTTAAATCATTAAATTATACATATTCTAACTAATAAATAAAAAAGGGAATCACGTAAGCTTTTGAAATAGTTTTAATGAGCTTTGAGCCAACTAAACCAACATTCTCTAAGTTTTCTCTAACTCAAATCACACATAAATGTTCAGCTGCATTACAGACAAAAAATATTTAGTTATGCCTTGCATGTATTGCCCACGATAGCATTCTTGGTTTTAAGTCTTGTGAAACTTTCCCACACCTCGCTAGTTCAGATTCGTTTTAATTCACGCTGTTCTACTGCAATAGCATTCGCGAGTGCTGCGTTACTCTCTAGCGCTAAAGCGCCGTAGCGGTCAAATCGCGATATTGCAGGCTCTCGACTGCAAAAATTCTGTCAACTTTTTTAAATTATTATTATCAACTTTGTCGACAAATCGTTTCAGCCCTATACACAAAATCAACGTAAATAAGATAAACTTAAATAAAATGGAGCTGTACTCAATGCATCAATCCCATTCTTCCAGAAAATATTCTTTCCATTAGTATTTTGATGTTACAGCACTGTTTTACATGGTGGTCCAAAATCGATTGTAGGAGTTTGGTTATATTGAGATCTGGAGAAGTGAAGGTCAAATCATGTGATTTATTCCATTTACTCATTTTTAAATCCTCATCAAACCATTCAGTGAGCAACTGTTCCCTGAAGATGGGACAAAATAATTCATGAAGAAGACACTCCTATCAGAGACATGTTTCATCATGGGGTAGAGATGATCAGTCAGAATAACTACATAGGCAAACCATGCCCCCAACAGCATAACAGAGCCTTGTTTATACCTGTTCCTTTCTTTTTTCCACCATTTGCAGCATTTATTTGTGGTACTATGTAAAGCATGACAGAATATTAAGAATTAACGGCACTATATTACGATCGTGTTGCTTCTTAACTTCATTTAACCAACAGCCAGCTTCTTTATAAAAGAACAGAAAATGCACAGTAGGGAGGAAAGTGACATCATTTGGCAGGTATAAATGATGCAATAAGAGCAACAGACTGTTAATGAAAAAGTCTGGGGTGGGAGCTCAGTTCACGATTTCCCGCAATATCTGTTATCGCAAAAGACATCTAATAAAGCCCCTGAAAGAGAAAAGCAATAATGATCTCTGCCTCATTTGCATACAAAATCTACATATTACATCTACTCCTTTCCGTGACAGATTTCAGGGTAGTTTCTGTCTCCTGAGCGAATTATACTGCCGAAGTAGTATACAGTAATTAAATGATTGTGAACATGATAAGCAAGTTCTGAGTCATTTGAGAAAGCCCAACAATATCTCTCGTCACTGACAAGGACTGTCAATGGCAATAAAGGGCCGCATACCTTAGAATGCTGTTTATATATGTGTGTGTAACAACTTTCATCTCTAGAACATAGAAATTGGGTTTGATATTTTTCAGCTGAGCAGGGAAAAACCAAGTTTGTCTGATTACTAATACACAACTCATGATAAAAATCAGTATATACTGTTTGGAAATGGTGCCTCACTTACAAAAATGTATTGAATATATTTTCTTCTATGAAAAAGAAATGAAAAAAGGTTCAAAATACAATCAGAACAGCCCAATAGATTTGTCTTGATTTGTAGTAAGGTTGCAGGGCAGGGGGAAAAGTTTTAGATGTTGTTTCACTGATGCCCAGTGTTTGTCTGACAGCAAATTTACTACTGTATTTTATGACAGTATTTTCAGATATTGGTGTTTTCTTTAACGCTTTTTTTTCCCAGCGATTTGTGTACCATCACATCTGTTGTTACTTCTGCCTTCGGTTATATCCCCGATGATTGAACTAGCTAAGGTCTCTTTGTTATTTGCATTTATATTATTCGAAGGCCTTCTCAGTCTTCGAGGCTCACAGCAATGCACAGATAAATGTCTACCTGCTGGATCAGGCCAGGGCAAATCTGAAACGGTAGAGTACAGTGGCATCTCTGGGACTGGAGGCTGGCATGTATTCATTTGGCAGATGCTTTCTATCGCTGTCTTTCTCAAAGTCCCAAATCTCTGGCAGTCCTTGCATTTGAACTTGTAGGCTTCCAGATACTTGGAATGAACTTTAACAGCTGATATACACTGGAAGCCTGACATTGCCCACTGCTGTTCTACACTGATCCATGATATGAAATGAAATTCTGGAGAAATGTTCCCCTGACAAGTCCTATACTCATAGTGAAGTGCCCAGTTGCTTAAACAGAAGTTTCTCTTCAGCTAGTTAAAGCAGTCACTCGGCTGAACGCGTTGGATGCTGACAACCTGTAATTATTTGCACCGAGTGTACTTGGAGCAGAAGCGCTTATTCACAATCGACTTCTCGTTTGGGTGAGTGGCAGTGCTGGAGATGAGCTCATTCTCTGATTAATGGCCAGAGCAGGAAGAATGAGACCAGAGGGCTCATTCAGGCCAGCTAGCTTTTTGAAGAACAAATTCCTGCACCATTGAATCCATCACGGCTGAGTAACCTTTTTCACCTCTCTCTTTATTCCTTTTCAGTGTTCAGTTTGGCCCGGGTGAACCCAGTATTAACTGCCATTATGACTTGCAGGTATGAATGATTGGTTTGAGGTAACTACTGTATGATGTTTTAGTCAGTGGATGGAGAAAATAGCCTGGCTGTGGATGTCTTGTATTGCATGCCAAGTCGCAGCAATGTGCCCAATTTATCAAGCTGGGTATGAACAATATTTGTTGTTTGTAAATTGTGTGCTGGAGTATTTGCACAAAAAAAAAAAATGGGGCATTAAAACCCATTTAGTAAGTTCATAAATAAAAATAACATTACAGAGTAATGATAAAAATATGTAAAACATAATTGATAAGCCATTATGTACAGGTGAAGAATGAGCGCAATTATATATACGGGTTATGTTGTCAAAATTCAATAGATACATACAAAATGTATTCAGTTTTTTAACCTGTCTGTTCATATTGACATGAAACAAAACAATCAAAAAAAATCCATGAATTAAGAGAAATAAGAGAAAACATATAGCAGCTGGCTGTGAGCTTTGCCTTTTATGGAGTTTTGCATCACTAAATAAATGTGATGAGCTGCATCACCAACACAAGGTATTTTGTCGGCAAGTTAGCATTTACAGTATATTTAAAAACACATACAGTACACGTGAGTCTGAAGAAAATCAGTTACTAAATTTACAACATTCTGAAAAGATTGAAAAATCATATATAGAACGTTAAAGAACGTTCATGTCCTGTTCACAGCTATTTTAATGGCATAATATATATATCAATTGCTAGCACACTGTTTTGCCGAGTCACATAACTCTTTAATAGTGAAGTTTTAAAGCTCTGGGTTACTGATTGTGCTAGAATCTGAGCTCACGACCTTTCAGTCAACCATTGCTGGGTTTGTGCACAAAGCCAGTGTTACCTCACAAGGGGAAACTGTTTTGGATAAAAATCAATCAATTATAATAGAATACATGACCAGGTTTGACACGTGCGTCATCCCCAAAGTTGTCAACACAGTTGTCTTGAATGCTGTTGCTTTTGTTTAGAATTAAGTTTTCAATTCACTGGAACTAAGAGGCCAGGAACATTTTCCAGCGTGGCAATGCCCTTGTGCCCAATAAGAAAATGAATTTAACTCAAAAGAACTTAACCCAAGATCTTATAACTTCAGCAACAAACTAGTGAAAAATCCTTCCCAGGAGCCTGGAAGTTATATGAACAACAAGAAGGAGACTAAATCTAGAATGATCGACAAACATAAATAAGTTTAAATACTTTTGGCCTTATAGAATGCATCACTGACCTGCTGCTCCAATAACTAGTGCAACATATCACCTTCCCGTATATTCTCTTTCTACAAACTAATGTTTCCTCAGTTTTTTCAGTGACATTTTTCATCTTTACTATGAGTGTGTGATTAATAATTCATGGTGGAGTCAAGATGGAAGAAGGCATGTCAAAACCTGTACCTTCCCTCAGGCAGCATAATGGGTCAAGCAGAGGGAAGAAAGAATTGCCCGACTACTTGTTCAGCTACACTTACTATCAGCAATCCACACATACAGAGTCAGTGATGGTGGTTAAAAATAACACAATAGGGTGTTAAATAATTCATGAATGTATAGATGCAAGCTTGGGAACTGGGACATATCTCATAGATTATACTGTATTATGATTTAAGCTTGAACAAAATAACAACAAATGTTTAATCAAAGAGCGGTACACTGTACGCTTGGACAGAAAGTGGGGAAAAATTTGGATACGGTCCATCTCTGTTGCACCGGGTTGATAATTTAAATCATCTGCTGACAGAAAATCAATGATGTGTTCGCTCGGGTTAATTCAGGTGTAATTGGACACCTTTTAATTCAGGTGTAAGTGAAATACTCTTTTTTTTTTTTTTAAATACAAATCTTTCTAAAACTGCATTTTTAAAATGACTACAGAATATTCACACACGAGACAAGGATTTTGTCGTGCTTCGTTTTGTTTTGTTTTTTATGATGTATTTATTTATTTTTTTTAAAAAATTCCATAGTTATGCTAATAGCACACTAAAACCCTGCAATGCCAGATGGCACCGAATCACTAAATTCACTCGCATGCTGCGAATACAGCATACAAATGTGTTTAAGCTACATGGAGAAAAAAATAATAAGAAAGCCCTTGTGCAGAAACGACATCACCACTTGTTAATTTAGACTTTTGGGGTCAGATTCTAATTCAGCTTGGTGCATATCAGCATTCTGGGAGCTGCTGAAAAGCCGTAATCAAAGCACGCATCAGATTCAAAACACTGGTGCTTGCCTACAAATCCAACAAGTGGACCAGCTCCCTCTTACCTTAAAGACCTCATCAATCCTCACACTGTACCTCGCACCCTCAGAGCTACCAGCACTGCTGGAATGGTCCCACCATCTCTCAGGGTAAGAGATACGGCTCTACAAGACTCTTTTGTGTTCTGGCACCCAGGTGGTGGAATGAACTAGGGGTCAAACGATAGCTGAAGACTTACTTCTTTATGAAATACTTCAACTAGCATTTTCTCCCTGTTTGTTATATGTGTGTATTACCAAAAAATAAAATGGCTCATGGTATCTTAAGTCTGTAACCTAGGGAACCAGAGTTAATGTAGAGACTTAAAAGCACTTTTGTAGCTCGCTCTGGATAAGGTCGTCTGCCAAATGCTGTAAATGTAAATGGCTAATGATTTTTCAAAAATGTATATCTCACATCTAGTAATGCATTGAACTGGCTCAAATAGTTAAAGTAGTTTCCCAAAATATCAGATCAAATATCAGTTTAAAATGTTTCTGCATGCAGTGTCCTTTTTTTTTTTTATTCAACCCTCATATCTTTTCTCTTCACCAGCTCGATCTTTTTCCATCACATTCGTAGGTTTCTATCCTGCGTGATACATTTTTTGGGGCTTTGGAATCACATTACTGAATCACACCGATGGCGAACACCAGACACGTTTCTGAATCGGGTTTAGATGCGAGACTGACTTCAAGAACAGCAGATAGGGGTCGATTGTACTCAGCACTTCAGCTCTGTGAGATGGCAGTGAGAGCCAATCTGTGCGCAGGGTTGCAAAAGTATAGGTCTGCTGTGAATTTCACAATAAAATAACATTTCTGAATCTGATTATTTTTTATTTTTTTGCACGGTCTGGACAAGAGAACAAAGCTGATCGATAGCAATATACAAAATGAATACTACGAATCGGATACATTATAAATGAAGTATATGATATGTAGATTGTGTATAGGATACTTCTGAAAGATAAAGAATTATCCAGTGTTTCTAATTAAAGTAATCAATTATTAAACAAGAAGTAATTCGATTTGTTCATGGCAAAGAGTGACACTTCATTGGCCAAATAGTGACTACTACAGATTTGTACAGTACCTAGGATTTGTTCTGGACGGTTCTGTGCACATTCAGGACTCATAGTGTGCTTATTGTGACAATCCTTTCAGCACGTTTGATACGATAAGTAAACAGTGCTTTATAAAATCAACCAGAAGACAGGAGTTCCTTTTTAAATCTAGCTCATCTCAAGGTTTCCTCTTGAAAAAAGATTTTTCTTGCCACTCTCTTCTCATTAAGAATCACCTCATGAATTAGTTTCTCATTAAGGATCTATATCCAGATTCCTGTAAAGCTGCTTTATGACAAAATCCATTATTAATAAAGCCACAGAAATAAAATGTATTAATATAGACTTTAATATATACTGTACGGATACATGAAATGAATTCATATTAGTGGCCTCGACTGATAAATCTATATAGTCTCTATCTAGCCTGATATTTTGGTTTGTTTTTCTATCGTAAACTTTTTTTCTTCTGGGTTTGGCAGTTTTCAGCTTGTTTTTCTTCTTCGTCCCCATTATACCATCTAAAATGTGATGTGCTATCTAAGCAGTTAAAAAAAAACTAAAACAAGCAATCATGCCCACGTAGCATTCTTTTATTGGGATTCGCAGCAAAACATCGTCGGCACATTAGAGAAGCGTTTTTAATTATTTACTGGCTTTCCCCCTGGCAGTGTTAAGCGCTGAACGAACATTTTACTCTGTCTTTTATGTGCTTGCGAGCTTCATAATTGTGACCTATCTCTAAATGAGGAGGCGATACATTATTAACTAGAGCATGGGTGGTTGTTTTTTTTTAACTCAGAGCCATGGATGTGCATTAAAATATTGGGCCTAAACTCCACGGTGGTCAATAAGATATTGATCCTGGGACATAAACTGACACTGTGATTAGATTCTTGTCTTTTGGCCTTTTTATTCATACTCAGTCAACAGATTGTTGAATCTCACCATGACCAAGTGGATTTGGAACAATTTCCCATTAGATATGGATGGAAAGGATATTGTTCTAACACAACGTATAATTGTAGACTTTACTCACTGCTCTAAGCCGTTCTTTTAATGATTTTATTTGCTGAGCAGCAGGAAGTTGAACCTCAGCAGGTGCAGTACATTTCTGTTCGGTGATCCTCTGTATTAAACAATTTGAAAAGTAGTGTGTTTAATTTGTATTGCAAATACTCTACACTGTACTCATCATCGAATGGCCAAATTACTTTTTTCATTTCATAATACCTAACTGTTCTCTCTCGCTCTCTCTCTCCCTCTCTCTCTGTCGAGCTACACATGCCACCCCTGAGCTACCAGTGATCCAGACCCCTCTCCATTCTGCTTCCGATTGATGATTGGCAAAATGGGACACTTCCACACTGCCATGAAAACACTCCAGCTGTTTCTGGGGACTTGTGACTACAGTTCCTACACACACACACACACATTGTGACTGTTTATTTCCTGTCACCTGTTATCACCCAAATGAGGAGAACCAAAATTGGTTCCTCTCAAGGTTTCTTCCTTTTTCCATCCCAGGGAGGTTTTCCTTGCCACCGTCGCCCTCGGCTTGCTCATCAGGGACAAACTGATTTCACTACTCTCACACTTCATAACTTGTCTTTGATTGTGTACAGCTGCTTTGTGACAATGACCATTGTAAAAAGCACTATACAAATAAAATTGAATTGAAT